>JANKKB010030096.1:29504-47700 GCA_026225775.1 Bursera palmeri | reverse complement strand
AGCCTTGTGCTTGTGTATATATATGTGTAATTGTAAAGAAAAGAAAGACAAGGAAAACAAATCTCTTTAACAATATATATATATATATATTTTATGAACATAAGAATAGTTTCTTAAATTATTTTTGCTCATTATTGATGAATATATTTCCTTCATATAAAACCGTCAAATATATGGACTAAATGTTCCAATATAATGACAATTGAGACAGGCATTAGATGTCCTTTTCATCTTTAATTTATGATATGCCAAAATATGTTATACAGTGCACTGTTTTTAATAATATGGTAATTGACAGTAGCAATTTGCCACCCAACCACATTTTTTATTTTTTCCAGTTCTGCTATGCAATGTTTGAAACAAGTATTCGGTCTTCCAGGTACAATGCAATGATTTTTGAAGCTATTTCTACATTAAAAGAGCCCAATGGATCTGACGTTTCTGCAATTCTCAGCTATATTGAGGTTTGATTGAATTTTTTCTTCATCTTATCTTGCTTCATGAGTAGCAATATTTCGTGATGCCTTGTGGAAGAAATTATTTATTTTGATTAGGAATAAGCATCTTCATCAGCTTGTTGATGCTAAAAAATCTAATAGGCTTTTGAAGATAGCGTTAGAATAATTGTCACTAGAATCACTCCTTTATTTTTAGCTTGTGCTTTATTGTCCTCAGGATATGGAGTGGATCTGTATTTTCGGCACCAACTATACATCTAACTCCTAAAGCTGCAAGTAAATTTGACAAACTGCTTTTTAGGAAATCTCACAATTTCACCGCAATTGATTGTTAATATTCACCTTGTGGTGCTGTCCTTTTGTTGAAAGGGCTTCTCTTGCTGACCTTGTTACTTGTTCACTAGGTCTCTCAAGTTACCCGAAAAAGCAATACAAAATATCTTGCATCAAAGCA
Organism: Bursera palmeri; assembly: GCA_026225775.1. Lineage (NCBI taxonomy): Eukaryota > Viridiplantae > Streptophyta > Magnoliopsida > Sapindales > Burseraceae > Bursera > Bursera palmeri. The sequence continues at coordinate 46,788 of JANKKB010030096.1, read as the reverse complement.
CACCTAAAGTCATTTTTACTGTTACTCGTTCCAATACCTGAAATATGAATGTAACAATTTTAGCTTTTATTAATTTTCTTATAAGAGCAACATGGTAACTGGTTTTTACTGCTTGAGGTCTTACTTGGTTATCACCAGCTCCCCATATCTTATTAATTCTGCATCATAGGTTTTAAAAAAGTAATAGGAAAGAAATAGTTGAATTTTAACTGACAATTTGACTAACCAGTGTCTTATTTCTTCGATAATTCATGCAGCAAAGGCTTGAGGTGCCACAGAATTTTAGGAGACTATTGACTTCAAGGCTGAGAAGGTTGGTTGCTCAAGAAAAACTTGAAAAGGTTAATGACCTTATCTTTTGAGTGCAATTTATTTGCTAACTATTTTTCACAATGATATTTCTCTTTCTGTACATTTTTTTAATGGATGAACAGTGCCATATTGCTAAAGTTCGCTGTTTGATTTTTTTTTTTTAAAGCTTATTTTAATGAGTGATTTTTCTACTTGTGAAATTGCAAATTGTCCTTATCTTTCCCCTGTATAAAGCAGTTTATCCTGCTAGATCAAATTATTTGTTTGCATTGGTGTGTTGCTGCAATGCTGCATGGGATATATCAACACCTTGAACTTCTGGGTTACCTCGTTGTAGTGAAAAATTTTTCTGAGGAAGATGTAGAATTTTTTTGTCATATTTAGTAGCAACTAAAGCCTAATATTGAACTTATTAATCACTTAACATTAATACTTTTTTCTTTAGCTTATTTTAATGAGGTGATTTTTCTATTTGTGAAATTGCAAATTGTCCGTTTCATTCCCCTGTATAAAGCAGTCTATCCTGCTAGTTCAAATTATTTATTTGCATCGGTGTTTTGCTGCAATGCTGCCTAAGATATCTCAACACCTTGAACTTCTGGGTTGCCTCATTGTAGTGAAAAATTTTGCTTAGAAGATGTGGAATGTTGGGTCATATGTAGTAGTAACTAAAACCTGATATTGAACTTATTAATCACTTAACATTAGAGTTGTACAATACAAAAACTTTTCTGGTCAAAATCCATCATGAGGTTCATGATGAAGTATTAAAGTGTCTAGATTATTCAATAGAAAATGAGGGGAATTTATCTTTGGGAGGGAGGGCACTAGCAAGATCTTTGGTTTCTTCAAAAATCAAGTTTTTTGTTTCCCATATTGAATTATTGAAGCAGCTATCTTGGACATAGTGCCAGAATAAAGGCATGAAAGGAAAAAAAAATTATGCTTGTAGAAGAATTTGAGATTTCATTCTTGTAGAGTAAGAAAATTTATCTTCTCTAAATTATTGAACATTCTACTAAAATCATGGCCTTGCTGATGTATTCATTATAATTCTAGAGATCTTTTGTGATTTTTGTCATGCTTCACTGTTTCTTAGATGAAAATAATGATAAAGGATATGATGTGATGGGGTGAATAATGAGTTTAGTTAGTGGCGGTTCACCTCCTCACAGACACCAAACTTCCTACGCACATTGGGTAAAATAAATAAAGAAAAACTATGTGGAATTCTCTTTTGCTTTTGAGTAATAATAGTGGTCCACAATTTCTTCTGAACTCAGAGAATTAGAATTTTCTAGAAAATTGTGGCTACTTTGTTTTGGTGGTGAACCTCGACTGTGAATTATGGTTGTATAGAGCTGCTAAGCAAGATGGATTTTATGCTAGTGAGGAATTTAATATGATGAAATTGCGGAAATGAATACATCGGCAGGCATTTCTTCTTGAAAAATTCACTACCATATTTTTGTCACTTGCCAAGATTGAATGCTAAACCTTTTAGTTATTACACAATTAACTGCAGGTCCAAAATTGCTTCAAGATAAAGGAAGATCCCTTGTTTGGGACACAAACGCCCACCCCAAAGCAGAAGGATATCCGGCCTAGTCCATTGCAGAGCACAAACTATATAACCTCTGCTGATACAGTAGAAGCAGCAGCTGCTGCTGCTGCTTGTCAGGTTGCTGATGCTGAAAATAAGTCTTTTGTGGCAGCTGAAGCAGTTAAAGAGGCAGAGAGGATTTCAAGGATGGCTGAAGACACTGATTCGCTGCTACAGTTGGCCAAAGAAATTTTTGAGAAATGTAATATCAGAAGTAATATTCTTGCTCTCTTTATTTCTTACTTTTTAAAAGATTTTCATGTTTTATTTTAATATGACAGGTTCACAAGGTGAAATTGTGCTCATGGCGTAGGATATTTGATTCAGCTATTATCAAGTAGAGAGATGATACCATCCACTAGTCTTATGTAAATATTGCTTAGAGTTTCATTTCAGTCTTTGCTGTGTGTTCAAGCTAATTACATGGCTGGTCTTCAGGTAATAATTTGTTGCGTAGTAACTTTTAAAGTGATGCAATAATTATTTTTTTTTAGTATTATTTTTTTTCTTTCTTAAGGTTCTATATTTCGTGGGTTGGATTGTATACTCTGAGACTCTGCATTCTTAAAAGTTGAAGGGTAATAGCATTTAATCTTTATTTTGTACTCCTTCGGCTGTTAGTGGCTTACTGCAGTGTGGCATGTCATCTGTATGGCAAGACATGTAAATCTTTTGTTCGATAGCTTATTTGCTTTTCGGCTACAAATTTATAAGATTTCGGGCTTTGCAAAAAATTCTCTCTTACCCAATCAGGCTTCTTATAATTATTTTTCTGGAAATCTTCATTTATAGTAACCTTGCAGAAAATAACAAAGTTATTTGTCAAGTTCATTACTAGTTGCTCTTAAGTTGGATCAAATAATTCGTTCAGCCAGTTGTGAAATTGCTCCTGGCTACTTGGCCCTTAATATTCTGAGATTGACCAGAAACTAGACGGTTTTTCAGTTGTGGAATAGAGCATCAAAAGTGTGTTCAATCTGCTAATTCTCCTTCCTTGAAATTTGAAAATAGTGTTTCATCTTTCTTCTGCTGGGAGTGGCTGGTCACCACTGCAGAAGTTACTGGTGGGAAGTTGGGGAAGTCAGTCAAAACGATTAGATTAATTTACAGACAATAACTGCAATTTCATCAGAATCAAATGCTAAAATCCAACAAAACCGACCGTTATGCAGATAACGCTTGACGATCCCAGTTGTATTGCCATGATGAGCTGGCATGAATCAATTAAAATCCAAAGATGGAGTTAAAGAGAAATTGCCCTGAACTGGTGTTGGCAAAGCAAGACGCCCAAAGATACATCTTCACCAACCATACCGAGAATCTGAAGTGTTGCATACAGCTATGTTGTTGCTCTTTCGAAACTCTAAAAATCTAATTTTACCTTACATTTTAGCACAATGTAACTAAAGTCCATTTGGATTGTAAGAACAAGAGCAGCAGATGTCCAACTTTTTACTCCTTTCAGGAATCAAAATGCATATTTAGCAAATTAGGAGCTATCATTATGTAACCCTTTAAATATTATAATTATTAAATTTGTTATCAATTATTCAAACTCCCATTTAGAAATCCCCTCGAAGGCATTTTTACCACAAAAAAAATAATTAAACCTTCCGGAAAAGGTGTTTTAAAATAATTAACAATAAAAAAAAAATTAGTACTTAAAAATCTTTTGGATCCATAATAAAAACCCCATCAAAGAGGAATCAATAATAATAACCCACATCGAAGAGGGAGAAACAAGTTCAGACGCAAAGTGTTTTGAAGTTTAACTTACTCCTAATTTTTTGATTGCATAGCCAATTGACACTTCGGTTAACCCATCAGAAACATCCTTTAATGTTTTCTCAACTCATTTTAAAGGATATTTTTGTCCTTTTCACTAAATTTGACAAAACAATAAAAATAATAATAATAATGATCGCTAAAAATCAAAATTATCTCTTAAATTTGGTTCTCTTATCTAACTTTCTGGATAATCAATCCAACAATTCCCTAGAGGTCACTAATGTTACCAGCCCCATTAAAAAGAAGAGGAATCAAAGATTGGCATTAAGAAAGCAATTGAATTGATCTAAAAATGAGAATATATATACATGAACATAGTCCTTCCTAGCTGTTTTAGATCCCAAAGCTCATGGGATTCAGCAGTTCCAGAAAACAAAATATGTTATCATGGAAAAGTACCTATTTACTTGTTATACCATTTTCAATTGCCTACATTCTTCAAATTTGTCGAGTCAACAAAGCAACAAACAAATACTAGCAAATGTAATAAACAGACTCCAGATAATCAGCTAACCAAAAATGTCAATCATATGTTGATAATCGAACCCTAGGAAGTATGGAAAGAAAAAGAGGTGAACAAGATAGCAGATAAGGAAACTAAAGTTAAAAGGAACAAAATCTCAGTAGTATTTGAGTCCAAGAAACAATATGCATTGCCAACAATGTTTTTTAATGCCTACGCAATGTATGCTAAAAAGAGCATAAATATCTGATCTTACATGCGCAGCAAAATTTGATCCATGTTGCTAATGCAGAGGAAGAACCAATATGAAAGCAATCCACACCTACTTAGCAAACAAAATCACGGATGATGCCAAAATATCAGACTACAAGAGTACGAGCCCAAGTTCTGATGATTTCAAGGCATTTCGCATTCGGTAATTATAGAGATAATAATGAAGTTGTCCATCTCCTGGTCCGAATTTCAGTTCTTTCAGGAATGACTCGTTGTGCATGACATCCAAGGCATTGAAGACATCAAAATCCTTCTGTTTGGCAACAATAAGTGCATCATTCATCAACTGAAGCAATGGAGTCTTGGTGGAGACATTATAGTATGAATAAGCAGCTTTCAAAGTTGAATAATTCTGATTGCCAAGGATAGAGGAAGGTAGAGTGTAGAAACTGCAGAAATCAGTGATCTCGTGAGTCTCTGGGCTCTCAACCAAGTAACTATCCACCACATTTTCAGTTGGAAGAAGCCAGTGCTCCACATCGTTCTCATCAAAATCAGGTGCAACAACAAACTGGCTCAAGTAGTTTCTAAGCAATCGAGTAACAGCAGGGACATCACAGAGCTCCATTTTTCTGAATCCAGGGGTAGAAGGAGAATCGGGTAACTTATAAAGTTTTATGGTCCGGCTCATTGTCATCCTTGCCCCAAGCCTTGAAAACCCAACATCAATAAGCTTCTTAGGGTTCAAAGACCTATGCCAATACTGACAAGTTGTTATTGGTGTTGGAAGAACTACTCCAGCTGTATAAGCTGCTTGCCAAATATTCTCCAAGTGCACCCTTCTAGTAACCTCCTTAATCATTACAGGCGCCAGTCTCTTTGATCTAAGCTTCTTATGGACACATAAGAAATTGATCTCTGCCATTTTAACAAGTTCATCACGTACCCGAATTCTTGCAGGGACACCAGTAATGAAAGCAACAAGCTTCTTGGAAGCTTTAGCACAAACACCAATGTGCCAACTGCGATAGTAGCCCGGTGGATGAAGAGCCCACCGAAGAAACTCCTTCGAGTAATTAAACCTGAACATGTTCTCGTCATCCTCAACATAATTATTCTTCAAGAGATTGTAAACCTCAGTACAAGTCTCTTCAGAGTTCATATCACAAGTGGTCCATTCATATTGACTAGGAAGATTATAAGGTTCTTGTTTGACCTCAGATAACAGGGTCGGAGGCTCGATAGGGCCTTCAGGCAAGCTACTGTCCCCAACATCCTTGAATTGGCCAACAGGTTGGGTCTCCCAAAACTTGTGTTTCTTGCTCATGGACATGGAGTCCTGAAACTTTCTAACTATCGTCTCCAATGAGTTATCATCCTTCGGAACCGGGTTCGTCTCCGAATTCTGATCTGAGTTATCTTTTGGAGACTCGGGTGGTGAATTGTTATCTCCCATATTTCAACAAATCAATTTCTAAAACCTTTTTATCTCCCAACAACAAACCAACCTTATCTTTTGTTATCTCAAACCGTACCTGAGCCAATCAACAAACAAATATAAATCAATACAGGCAAATCTGACTGATAACATCAAAATCATCGGATTCACATCAAATGCAACCCAAATCGTCATACCCAGAATTCGTTTTCCTTATTCTTCAATAAAAAAAAATACTCTATACAATAAAAAGATAAATAACAGATCTATTAAACAGCTAGAGAAGTGCTCAACTCACTGATTCAGTGGACGGTCGAAAGTGTCGAAGAGCTGCCAAATAACAAGAGAAAATCAGATCTTTCGGAGAGCAAATTGAGATGTTTCAGATTTTATTCGTGAACCCGTCGGTGAAGTGCTGAAAGGAATGGGAATTTTTAGGGTTTTTTGGATGGAGTTGCTTTGGAGATGCCGATTGCCTTGGGTAAGTACGAAGAAAACTATGTATGTGCGTGGGTTTCCGGAATTAACCAACCATCACTTTTCCATGTGCGCTGTTGCTTTCGTGTTTATTTTTTTTTTTTTAGGAATTTTCGACAGACCCCAAAGTTTCTCGTAGTTCTTAATTCAACTTAACTTTACAAAATTTTAACTCATATCCCTGGAAAATAAAGAGATTTAATTTAGTACGCTTCTAAATTAAAATAATATCTAGAATTCGAATTCGAATTCGAATCATTACATGTGTAAAGATACTTGACCTTATGCAACTTGCATAATTTTGTAATTGTTATTATTGTACTGTTTAATTATATAATTATTTTATAGTGATATTTTTAGATTAATTATTATGAGATTTGACTATAATATACCAGATATATAATACATAAAATTATAAAAATACATATAAAATTACAAATATAGTGCATTAAAAAAAATTCTTTGGAAAATTAAACAAAAATCTAATGATATTCAAAGCAATTTTTTTGCAGTTATTTACAAATTAATATATATAAAATTGTAATTTGGATAATTTGATGTACCATATATTTGTTGTATTGTAGAATCACCGATCAAAAAAAAAAAAAATTCCTCAAATTGAAGGAAATCAGATTTGAGAATTCTTCTAATTTTTTTGGTTTTCATCAATTGGAATAAAGAACATTCGGTTCCCACCATAATTTCTTTACAAAGAGGAATCCAAATTTTGATAGAGATTTACTCCAAGTCTCCAACCCAACATAAGTCAAAATCAAATCATAAGATTACAAAAGATATAGAATTATTCATGTTCCTATCGTTATATTATTATTCATTTTTTTTTTAAATGAACTTTTCTTTTCTTTTTTCCTTCAACGCTGTTGGGTTCTGCAAGCCCACAATATTATTGTTAAGAGGTTAAAAGAGGCCCAGTATGGTCTGTCCTCCAACGATTGTAGTGGTTGGGCTTCAAATCAAGGCCCATGTCTGAGCCCAAATCGGGTTGAACACCCCCGCTTATTAATTTTGAACGGCGCCGTTAAGTGGCTGGAATTTTCCTGCGCTCCCCACCTTTCCGCTCTCAGTTCTCTGGTCACGGCTAGCATTGGCAGTACCGGGAACCAGAATGTGTGGAGACGCGACGAAGTGGGACGAAAATGCGTACAGAGAAAGTATATTAAAAGAGAGAGAGATCCAAACCCAAACCGTTTATAGAACCGCGTGGAGCCCCTCCTCAAACCCTAGCCCTGACACCGTCGTCGTCGCCTCCAGCGACGGTTCAATTGCTTCGTACTCTATCCCCTCTTGCATCTCACAACTCGTCCGTCAACTCTCTCTTTATTTGTTTTTTTAAAATCATTTCTATTAATATTTTAATCAGTTTCACTGATGAGTTTGTTCTTTCGTGTTTGGTTGCAGCCATTGGGATTTAGCAATTGCAAGTCTCAACAGTAAGAATGCGTTAACTAGGCTGTTTCAATTTACAGTTAATTATTGGTTGATTGTGACTGGTTATGGTTGCTATGTTACTCGTTCGTTTGACAGGCTGTTAGGTGCTGAACCGAATGGCTTTCTTCAAGGACATGATGGGCCTGCATATGATATCAAATTCTACGGTGATGATGAAAATGCATTGTTATTGAGGTCGGATTTTATTATACTTCTGTGCTTCTTTTTTTGTTTACGTACACTCACTAGCTTTATATTTATATTTCCTTGATATTCCGCAGCTGTGGTGATGATGGTCGAATCCGTGGATGGAGATGGCAGGAATTTAGAGAATCCGAAGTGCCTGTTCATTTACAAGGTAATAATGTAGGATTACTAGATTCTTGATAACATATATTTAAAGTGCTGATTTGGGATCATCTTATTATTTTTGTTTGTCCAAAATCCGAATACAAGTTTTGTAATTCTAATTGATTTTTATTTTTCAAACCATTGTATACATTATTTCGTTATGTTAATTTTTTTTCTTTTTGTCTCACAGTTTTCTGTTAGTTTTAAATGTTGTTCAAATGCTGTTGCTGTTGTCCAATTGATTTAGAATGCTACCTTCAGGATGACGTATACTTGGAAATAGCATTAGTGACAGAACCACATAATTTTTCTTACGCTTCTCTATTAGTTCCGATTTTAGCTTTCCTTCTGCTGAGTTATTTCTGAATTGGGTTCTATGATTTACTGCAAATAATGTTTAGCACTTCTACTCGTTTTCTTGCATCAACTTTAGATCCAAATATATGAATATATTACTTCAATTTGTCAACTTTGAATTTATTTGCTCTTCTCTTCTGCTTTTGCAGGAAATCATCTGAAGCCAGTTCTGGAGTTCGTGAATCCTCAACATAAGTGAGTTACTACAAATTATCAAATAAGCTGTTATATATTATGAACACTTACCATGAGCGGATACTGGAGAGGCCACCCTCTATAATTATCAAATTTTTGTCATTCCTGCCTTACATGTCCCCTTTTATTCTTTACTACGTCTTATAAACTCTTATTTTCCTCTCTATCCTTTTTTATTTAGAGGTCCCTGGGGTGCTCTTTCTCCAATTCCTGAAAACAATGCCATTGCTGTTGATCCTCAGGTTTCTTCTTTTCTTTATTCAATGTTTGTTTTAGTTTATGTGTTAGTACTGTCTTTCTAAGTTGGGTGGCTATTATTTAAATCTTATAGATTTTTTGTTTTCACCTTAAAATAGGGGGGATCCATTTTTTCGGCAGCGGGTGATTCTTGTGCATATTGCTGGGATTTGGTATGTATTTGCTCAAGGTGAATATGTTACTCATATTAATAAATTTCCTTTTAGAAGCAATTCTAAGTTTTATCCCTGTAGAATATCTTTAAAAGGTATTAATTGATTTTGCTAACTTGCACTGATTTTCGATTCTTCTCTAATGGAGCTTTTCAGGAGAGCAGTAAGATCAAAATGGTTTTTAAGGGGCATTCCGACTACTTGCACTGTGTAGTTGCCCGAAAATCTACCAATCAGGTTGAGTTTTCTTCCCTTATATTCTTAACGATGATTGCTTTCTGTAAAGGTTGCTAATACAATAGTAAGCAAAGATTAATCTGAATTATTGTTATTTATTCTTCACTGTATGGTTAAATTGGTTTGTTTGTGTGGTGCTTCTATGAAATCGAACCTGAGAGAAAAAGGAGAGTGAGCAAATCAATTCCAAGAGGACAAGATCTTTAAAGGACTAGAAAAGAAGGAAAGAAGGCAAAAAAGTTAAAGTCCTTTAATCATTACGTGAGGATAGTATTATGTTGGGCCAAACATTTTCTATTGTCATCTTAGTGCTGATTCTGTGAAGATGTCAAAGAAATTTAAATCTTACTTGTGTATATTTGCTCTGTGCTGAGCTCCTCCAATATAATCTGTAAGGTTCATAAAGCAACATCTTGTTTGTCTCATAGAGGAGAATGTTCAGATGAATCATTATTGGTAGAGTCCTGACCTTTGTTGATGAATTGTTCTGAGAAAAGTTTGAGAAACTGGTTAGTCATTAACCTATTGTTCAGAGGAATGTTGAATGCTCTTTGTCCATACAGTTTATGCGATTTCATATTATTCATCTGTAAAAAATGGGATTTTGTTCTGAACAATGTTGTTCTTTCTGCTCTATCTAGCTGTGGGACTAGCATAGACCTTGTTAATCACCATTTCCTTGTTAAGATAAAGTCTGGTTTTTGACCCATTCATAGATGTGGTTTCTTTTATGTCTTTCAAAGTGCTGATGATATGAGGTTGAAATTTTCTATCAACTTCTCTCTCTTATAGCAACCTTTTTAACATAACCTGCTCAGCACTGTGCTGATGATATGAGGTTGAAATTTTCTATCAACTTCTCTCTCTTATAGCAACCTTTTTAACATTTCAGATTATCACTGGTTCAGAGGATGGAACTGCACGAATATGGGGTAAAAACCTGTCTTCATTATTTTCCGTCAATTAAAGCAGAAAACAGAACCGTGTTCTGTGATGTCATATATTGGAATAATTTTGTGATCAACTCACAGATTTGTGCATGAAAGTGGGCCCCAAGAAGAAATATTTTGTTCGAACTTGTTGCAGCATAATGTGCCAATGAAATAATTTTATTATAATTACCAACCACATACTCTAAAATAGCAACTATACTGGAATGAATCCATATCGTTAATCTATTTTCTGTCCTGGATTTTGACAGCATCTACACTGTTGTTTGTTCTTTACTATATTGAATATCTACTCAAAATTGATGAAGCTGAATGGCTTAGTTATATGTTGTTACCTAGATTGCAAAAGTGGAAAGTGTGTTCAAGTAATTGATCCAGTGAAGGAAAAGGGGTTGAAAGGAGTCATTTCATGCGTTAGCTGCATTGCTCTTGATGCAAGTGAGAGCTGGTTGGTAAGAGTTGAAGCAGCAACTATGTATTATTGTTTTTATTTTCATTTGCATCTCTCTAAGTTGTTGTGCAGCTTTGCTGATTTTTTGAGTTGGACACATCTTGACAGAGAGTACATCAAAAGCTTTTTATTGTTCGTGGAAATAAAGTGTCAAATTAACATATCCTTTGATTGATTTTCAACTGGGATAACTATGTCTATAATAGCCTTTGTGGTGGCAAGACTAATTGTCATGTTGTTTGTTTAGGATATGAGCTTTTGTTGATTACCTTCTTACTTTCACAGGCTTGTGGCAGTGGTCGGAGCTTGTCAGTTTGGAATCTCCCGGCCTCTGAATGCGTTTCAAGCATTCATAGTTGTGCATCTATACAGGATGTAATATTTGATGATAATCATGTAAGTGTAATATTTAATCTTGTGTGCACTTATATAACTTCAAAAACATATGTCAATACATATACTCTGGATCTGCTAGGTTTTGAGTTATGTACTTTTATGGTTAGGTTTAGTTCTTCCTAATAATCTCTATATAACCGTTTCAGATTTTAGCTGTTGGAGCAGAACCTCTCCTCAATCGTTTCGACATAAATGGGGTGATACTTTCACAAATACAATGTGCCTCACACTCGGCTTTTTCTGTCTCTTTACATCCGTCTGGTGTATGATCCTATTTAATTTGCCTTCTCCATATCTTTGATACACTAGTTTTTTCATTTTTAGTTTTGTTTCTATAAATCTTTTGTTATCATTTTTCATTCTGGTTTGACATTAATATTCGTATTTGATAACTTGTTCACTAAACATAGTTGCCTCACTGCCATAACGAATAGCACTTCGCTTGCATACTAGTTTTGCACCCCTCTATACATGGACATGGTTCAGACTTCATGCCAAATTCATTTGTCATCGGATGATTTCGCTTTACCGTGCCATTTACAAATTGAAATACGGAATATGCAAATGAATAATCATGATAATCAGTAGATGCAAAATTTTGAGTGTGAATGGCTTTGTCTCATACTTGCTAGAAGTCACTGCATCTTGCTCTTCCTACTATTCAGTTCAACTTTTGTTTGATATTGATCCATCATTTCAATTGATACCCTGATTTGCACCTATATGTTGCTGAACCAATTGTTCTGAACAGGTTACTGCAATCGGAGGTTACGGAGGTCTTGTGGATGTTATCTCGTTGTTTGGAAGTCATTTGTGCACATTCCGCTGCCAAGGCATATAAATGTTAGTGCCAACCTGCAAAATGATTTAAACCCTGGTGGTTATCTGTGTGTTGTAACTTGTGGTGTCACTTTCATTGAACTTGAACTTTGAGTTATTCATTCTTTTATATGCGCTGTAAAATGAGTATGACAGTTAAGAACCCTGCAAAATAAGTATAACATTCTAGTTCAGCATTTGCACTGGGGAAGGCTTAAAAAATACTCAGCAGTCTTGATCAAGATTATTATAAAGCGTGGAGGCAGTTGAAATAGTATTAATTTTTAATTATAGGGCTTCTTTCTGCAATTTGTTTGTTGCTTTAATTTCAGTTGTACTGTTTATCGTGTTTTATGATTTTAGTATTATGGAACTCATTGGATCCTGTCAATTTAGATGATATATTAAACATGCTCACTTTGAGAATGCGTTGAATTGTTTTCAATACAACTGAATAATAAGTTCAACCATTCGTTTAATATATGGCATGGAATTGCCAAATAGTAAAGCATAAAGCAAGAGTCTGGCCGACTGATCTCCAAGGCGTTATTAGGCAACAAATGCCAGCGGAGAAGTATCCTTATGAGGATCGACTCTCTGTGGTGCCAAAAACCGATGACTAGTTAACCGACTCCTGGTCGACATGAGAAGACAACTATTCTTCTTCCCAAAGGGTCATAAGACTCCTCAGCAATCAGCTTCTGTTTGAAAGAAATAACAAATTTTATGCATCTCTATTCTTCATCTTCTTTTTCAAGTTGACTTTAACCATCACCCAAATCTGCTCGAAAAGTGTTGTAAAACATTAACAGTTTTAGAAATCATGTTCCCGAAAAAGAAAACTGAAAGAAAAGCAGAAATTCTTATATATTTTCAGAATCTCACCTTTGAGGCGAAGTAGAGCCATGTGCATAAATTTTGCGAAAAAGACACAAAAGTATAATGAGTTATTTAAAGAGTGTTGTTATTTAAAGTTCACTTAAAACTTTCTTTAAGCCTCTTTATCTTTTTTTTTTTTGGATTAAAAATATATTACATTGAAATTACTAGAAAGGACATCAATAGTTTTAGTGGAGCTTTATGTTCTATCCTCAAAAGTAACTCTCTCTGGACTTTTGCTCCTATTATCACCAAGTTTTTTGTTCATTCAAATATTATCCCGATCAAGAGAAAAAGAATGGAAGAGATGTACTTCAGTATACAGGGATAAAGGGTGCTTTAGATATAATCTTAAATATTTTATTAAATTAAATTTTCTCCTAGTGGAGTTTAGAACTTTAGACGGAGTTTGACTTTGACAAAAGCCAGGCCTTTCGGCTTATTAATGGCCTCATAAAAGGCCCTTTCAAACTCGGTTTCACTTCCACACGAAGCAAGGGCAAATCCGTAAACAAGTAGAAAAACTGCAGGCGAAGGAAGGGCAGATATCCTTGTTAGAGAAGGTGCAAGTAACCCTCGCACACTATAATTAACAACGCAGCTCACTTACTGCCTGGCTCACTCACTTCGCTTCGTCTATTTTTCTCCAAAACAAGCTTTCCTCAACTCCGCGGCAGAGATCCGAGGAGTTTGGGAAACCCTAATTTCGTCAAAACCAACAACTCTATCGCTCTCTCTTTTCGTCTTCGATCTTCAGCTTCACCGATCGTCATCATCATAAGGTTTCTCTCTTCTCTCTCATTATCTTCGATACACTGCTTGCTTGCTTTACTTCTTAATTCTTCCTCGATTTCGTTTTAGGCTTCGCGATTTCTTATGAATCGCTACTTGTGGTTACTTTAAATATGCAGCTTTCGATTTTTCTATTTAAATTGGTTTGTTTTATGAGGTAGTAAATTGAATTTAATGATGTTGTTCAGTTCCTGTTATTGCTGTTTTAATAATTCTATGAAATATAGGTGTTCAGTTACTTATTTTATTTTATATTTTTTTTGTTGTTGGTGGAGACCCAAACTTTAAAAGAAGTTAGAAGTTTGATATTTGGAACGCTTATTTTACTAAATAAAGCATAAGCTCTAAGAGTAGCATCTTCCTAAGAGATAAAATTATTCTTACTCCCGTGTGGAAAACTAGTAGTTTTTTCTTGCTTCCGAGGCTCTATTTTTGTGTGGAAGACACAGTTTTGCAATTCTTAGATTACTGGTTTTGTGCAGAGCCATAGTTTTCATTATTGTTGGAGTTTCGCTTCTTTAATTTTGCGATTATTAAACTTACAGAAAAGTGTGTACCTATAGAGTTTAAAATCTAACATGGCTTAATGTAGAAGGAGATACCATACATTTATGTAGTAGTTTGTGCTTGTGGTTGATGACTTCTTCATGGGTATCTGGGAAGAGTTGGGTTAAATATTGCATTTTTAAATTAGATTATTATAGAAGAAAAAGGAGTGAAGTAAAGGCACCGCACTTTAATACATGCACCCGCACAACTGTACCACACTCATGGTGACAAACTCTCTCATGTATGTGGGATTTTCTCTGCAAGTGTTTTAACTTCTATTAATCTTGTATGTAAGCAGTCATGGCGGGATTGGCACCAGAAGGATCACAATATGACACACGTCAATATGATGCCAAGATGAATGAATTGTAAGCTTTTTCTCTTCTCTATCAGTTTATCTTCAGCTGTTGTCATTTAATCTCATTGTGTATGCACTTGTAAAGTGGATGCTAATCTCTTTTATTCATTTGATAAAATGGATATAGGCTTACAACTGATGGACAAGAATTCTTTACATCATATGATGAGGTGTACGATACATTTGATTCAATGGGATTGCAAGAGAATCTTCTGAGAGGAATTTATGCATATGGTATATCAAATTATTATTTTCAATATTTAGCTTCATGCTTCCCGTATTGATTTCGTTGTGTTTCTGCTTTTCCTCGCTTTTCATGTGCTGGGGAAACTGCAAATATTGAATATTCATTATATGAAGTGGTGCCTTTTTCTTGCTATTTTTCCATTGCTCCTGAGCAGTGTATTATGAAATGCTGAAAGCAATTTTCCTTGTAGGATTTGAAAAACCCTCAGCAATCCAACAAAGGGGTATTGTTCCCTTCTGCAAGGGACTTGATGTTATTCAACAGGCTCAGTCCGGAACAGGGAAGACAGCAACTTTCTGTTCTGGTATTCTGCAACAACTTGATTATGGTTTAGTGGAATGCCAGGCCTTGGTTTTGGCACCCACTCGTGAGCTTGCACAGCAGATTGAAAAGGTTATGAGAGCACTGGGAGACTACCTTGGTGTCAAGGTACATGCTTGTGTTGGTGGAACCAGTGTTCGTGAAGACCAACGCATTCTGTCAGCCGGTGTTCATGTTGTCGTGGGCACTCCTGGCCGTGTATTTGATATGCTGCGTAGGCAGTCACTTCGACCTGATAACATCAAGATGTTTGTATTGGATGAGGCAGATGAAATGCTTTCCAGAGGTTTCAAGGATCAGGTGCTTTTTCATTGTTCTTATCTCCCCATCTTAATGAAAACTGTGTAGGAAGTTCCTTTAGGTTGAATGGACTCGACACATGGACAACAGTGATTTCTGCTTTCTATGTCTAGATTCATATAAAACTAGGTTTTGTTTTATATATTACTTAAGTTCCTGGTTTAGTGGATCATGATTGTGCTGATATTGGTTTTTCTTGCCACTAGATCTATGATATATTCCAGCTTCTTCCAGCAAAAGTTCAGGTTGGCGTATTCTCTGCTACCATGCCACCTGAGGCTCTTGAAATCACCAGAAAGTTTATGAATAAACCAGTGCGAATCCTTGTGAAACGTGATGAGCTTACTTTGGAGGGTATAAAGCAATTTTATGTTAATGTTGAAAAAGAAGAATGGAAGCTTGAGACTCTCTGTGATCTTTATGAAACCTTAGCCATAACCCAGAGTGTCATTTTTGTGAACACCCGACGCAAGGTAGATTGGCTGACTGACAAAATGCGGGGCCGGGACCACACTGTCTCTGCCACTCATGGAGATATGGACCAGAATACCAGAGACATTATCATGCGTGAATTCCGATCTGGGTCATCTCGTGTTTTGATTACCACTGATCTTTTGGCCCGTGGTATTGATGTTCAGCAAGTCTCTCTTGTCATAAATTATGATCTACCTACACAGCCTGAGAACTATCTTCACCGAATAGGTCGAAGTGGACGATTTGGGAGGAAAGGTGTTGCAATAAATTTTATGACGAGGGATGATGAGAGGATGCTATTTGACATCCAGAAGTTTTATAACGTCGTAGTTGAGGAGCTGCCATCTAATGTAGCTGATCTCCTCTGAGATTTTATCTTCATTATCATTAGGGAATCTGGTTTTCTGTATGGTAAGTGTGATTTGCTGTGTTTCTTGTTTTCCTGCTTCTCTTCTTTTTTACTCTTTTTCCTTTTTTCCATTTCTAGCTTAAGTCTTGTTTAATAGGTCTAGGGTGGTAATTTTAAGAAGTTTGAGTATCTGGACTGGCAATCTGAAACCCATTGGTGCCAAATTTGGTGTGGTGGGAATTTGTTGTTGCAAATTTTCTGTTAGTGAATGTTATTATTTTATGGAGGATTTATACTTCTGGGCAATATTATGCTTGTGTTTTCCTTTCTTCCCTGGTCCATTTTGATTTTCAATATCAATTTTTGAGGTGCTTGTACAATTGAACTATTTGATCTTAGAAGCGAGGATCGAGAAAGATCTTGAATGTCTGATTCAAAATAGTATTGGTTTTGTATTTTGTAAGGACTCTAGTTGTAAGGTCAAATAAGTAAAGATTTTATTATTTATATATAAATTATTCAGGTAAAATTAATCTATAAAAAGCTATTGATCATAAATATTCAAGTCGAACCTATCAATATTGGCACTAGCATCAACCTGGGAGCATTAACTAAAATGGCAATTCCCTAAACTAGAATGTGTACTACCCTAAACTAGAATGTGCAACATTTCCCATGTAATGCAAAATTCGTCTTTTGCGGACTTTTTCACATATCCAATGCAGGGTTGCCAATTCAATTCAATTCAATTGTTCCCTTTTGCAACTCATTTATGTTTACTTATTAATTAAGCTAACTCTGGGAGGTTGGTTGGAGTCCATTTATTCCATCCATGCGTATCCGGAAATTCCCCGTTTTGGGGGTCAAACTATAGTTGCATGACAAATAGATTTCTTCATTCTCTCTGAATCTGATATGGTTCAATTGCTTAGGCCTTTAAGTGTAAGCTTCCAACTATTGCCCATGTGAAATTAAAAAGTCGTTCACGTAACCCTCTTACAAATCTGAAGTCGATGTCATATCTTTCTTAACGGGGAAATGACAATAACCCCCCAATTAAATTTGAAGAAAACACTTAGCCCCACACTTTTACTAAACTAACACTT
>JANKKB010030096.1:0-23869 GCA_026225775.1 Bursera palmeri | reverse complement strand
TTTTTTTTTTTTTTTTTTTTTTTTTTTTTTTTTTTTTTTTTTTTTTTATGAATCACAGCCTGTTCATAAATGGATGGTTCGGCATATCTATTTTCCATGCTTGCGGCATGGTATACCTAAGGTAAATTGATCCTTTGTGCACCTAAAGCTACCTTCTGTAGTTTTTTAGGTTACACTGGGAGTAACGGCACATATGTTACCCAAAATAAAATGAGTGCTGATGATATATTGTAGATTGGGCATTTACAGGATTAGAACTGAGCTAAATGCATTTAGGCTTTAGAATTTATTTTTTCCTAGAGTCCATGCAAATAGTTGAGACTTTGTGGCAATTTATTTTGGTTTCATGTGTTATTTGTTTTTCTTATGCAGGGAGTTGCAGTTCTTATTGCCTTCTTAGTTTCGGCTGTATTCCACGAGGTGTGTGTTTTCTTTCTCTATTTTATACTCTATTTTTGGTTTTGTCCATGTATAATCATTTGTGATCATTCCTTTCATCCTTGTAGAACAGGTGAGAACTTTATATTTTATTTTTCTATCATTACATCATCTTCATTGTGAAAGTAATCTGTCCTCCTACTTCACCTGTTCTCCTTTAGTTTTAAAACCGTAGCTGAAACTTAATATTCTGTCTGTTCAGAGTCTCAAGAAGCCGTTTAAACAAAGTGATACAGTTTAATTGTCGTAGTGATAGATTAATATTTTTATTTCTAGCTGTCTGCACATCTTGTAATGCATAATAGTGCAAGATGGTCTGAACTTGTTTGCCTCATATACTATCACTGCTACTTCTAGTTTTTGCTTATGGCTGGCATGTAATACTGTCATTGTATCAACAGTTATGCATTGCTGTTCCTTGCCACATGTTCAAGTTGTGGGCTTTCATTGGAATTATGTTTCAGGTATGAATGTTTTAACTTCTTTCCTTACTAGGATGCTGGATCTTCATTCAAAAAATCACTGCAGAATAATTTTATCTTACTCATCCATTGTCCCCACCCTCCCCTTAGGTGACAATCACTTTAAAATCATTAAGAAAAGAAGAATCTTAACTAGTTGGCTCTTATTCTTGCAATTGGTGTGACAAGAATTGTTGTTAATTTTGATAATAATGGTTTTCTTATCATTTTCATTGTTTTTATTTGAATCAGGTTCCCTTGGTCTTGATAACTAATTTTCTGCAAAGGAGATTCAGAAACAATATGGTATGTTGGTTAGGGAGAAAGTGGTTATATTGAACTTCTTCACAGCATTATTAATTAGAAATGAATTTTGTACCATTTGACTCCATCCTACCAAAAAATTTAGTCACATATTGGAAAGATAGCCCAGAAAGTTAATAGGATGCTTGTGTAAGTGCTTTATATGAAACCCTTCTCAACCTTCTGCCACTCAAACTTCAGCTACTTATAATGCATTTTGGGATTAAGTACAAACTGTGGTCTGTAGTGTCTGGCGTTCAGTCATGTACATAAAGAGAAAAAGATCGGCATACATAAAATTTCAGCTTTTACCGTTGCCAGATGCTTCTTCCATTTAATTAACCTTTTTTTTTTTTCTTTTTTGGCCAAATGCAGGTGGGGAATATGATCTTCTGGTTCATTTTCTGCATTTTTGGTCAACCAATGTGTGTTCTTCTCTATTACCACGACTTGATGAATCGGGGACAGAAAATTAAATAAACGTCCAACCCCAGCGCAAGGATGAAATTGCTCCAACAGTAAATGGTCATAGATGTGTTGCATCCCCAATTCTGCAGGCTAACTTAATTTACTTGTGCAGCACGTTCTATTCTGATTTCAAAATTTATGTGATGCTGCTTCCTGCTGATATGTTTCATCATGACCTGGATATATTTCTCGACTGGATTTTTGTCAAGATGAATACTATACCAACAATTTTGGAAAGTATAATTTAGCGGCAGTGCTCTGTTGCCACCGTAGTGCAGATCTAATTATGCTTCTTAATGATTAGTCAAAGTTGTAAATAATATATGGCCAATGAGTCAATCTTCGCTAATGGTTAATTTTCTTTTTGCTTCTCTATCGTAGTTTCTTTACTTCTCAATTGCAGATGCTTCGAAGTGATTCCAAAGATTCAGTCCCACATGATATCATGTGATAAATTTTGACAATTTCATCAACCGCTGAGTCACGAGCAAATATACAAACGTGGATCAAGTAATATTGAGTTTAGGGAGCTTTTAGTTGAATTTAGGAGACATTTGACATGAAATTAGGATGTCTGGTTGTGAGTGTTTTTGATAATGTCAAAAACACATCTAAATCTATGTACACTCTCTTTTAACTTGACAATTTCTTAGTCGTCAAACACGGGAAAACAAAGAAATCGGCCACTGTCGCACTCGAGCTCAAAAAGATCCGAAATTGACGTGAAATGTGTTGCAAAAGTCTTTAACTAGGAACCGGAAACTGCTATGAAATGGACTTGCAAGTTGCAAACATCATCTCTAACAAGACAGTCCCAACTTGAGCCTGACCATTTCTACTTAAAAATGAACTGGATAGGACAGATAATAATCAACCCCTTTAAGTAACTTAAATAATAATAGAAGTCTCCTAATGGGACAGGACAGGACGTCAGATCCTAGTAATATGTAAAAACTTCTCTTATCAAATTTTTATTCGTTAGAATACCCATTTCAGTTAAAACATCATTGCGCTAGGCTTAATAGTCTGTTGTTTAAATCTAATTAAGTTCAAGTTTATTTATGGGGGTATTTTTATGAGTTAGTTGTGCTTCGTACGCAGCACCGACGCTAGACACGCCATTCGGTCAGCGCTTCACAGAATCTCACAAGAACAGCTCATTCACGGAAAATTGTTTTTTCCCCTTTTTATTTCCTTGATAAAAAAAATAATAAAAATGCCAAAATCCCATAGCACCAAAGCACGCACTCCACCGAACGGACCAGAGCTCTAGAGCCAAAAAGTTTGAACTCTTAGACCAAAAAACTGAGCTTTATACAGCTCAAAACTCAGTTTTGCATCTCTTTTGAAAATTATCATGGAAGATTTCAGATCCAAATCATGTGGTGATGGCAGAATGCAGATAGAGGGTTACTACGGCTACGGGTCCACAACAACAGGACCCACCTCCTCTGGCTTCAACGCTGTGCAAGATCTCAGATGTTACAGTGCAAGCTATGCATCTTCAATGCCTCCAGTACAATTACAAACCCAACAACCGCAAAGCAATGAAATGAAGTTCAAGAAAGGGAAGTCAACAAATGGGTCATCTTCAAGAAGTTGGAGCTTTCATGATCCAGAGTTGCAGAGGAAAAAGAGGGTTGCTAGCTATAAGGTTTACACTGTTGAAGGGAAGGTTAAAGGGTCTTTGAAGAAGAGTTATAGGTGGATTAAGGACAGGTATACTAGAGTTGTCTATGGGTGGTGGTGACTGGATTTGGTTGTTGATGTGCTTTGTTTTTGTTGCCACGTGTTAATTTTTATGTTTTGTGATGTTTGTTTTGTGCTTTCTGTTATATAATTTCTTAATACTTTTACGAGTATTAGGTTGTTTCATGAATTGGGTTCCGTTGAATGAATGTCTATTGATGAATAACAATGATCCTAGTTTGCTTTGTATAGTTGGATACTTCCTAGAGAATTTAGTGAAAGTATTTTGGTGGGTTAATTAATTTTGATCTTCACAATGATCTCCTTAAAGTTAAGCTTTCTAGAGATGTATTGATTTCAATTAATGTGGTTATGACATATTGTTGGTTAATAAATGGTATTTTAGGGGGGTTTTATCGCTCCATGGCTTAATTGTCTTGGCAAATGTATTCAATTATTAAAACTTGGAGCTTGTATTTTCGTGGTTTAGCATAAATTGGCTATGAATTTGAGTCGCTATCAGTAGAGAGTAGTGCCTGATGATTTTGGTATTGACAGCCTTTTGTCTTGCATTTGGAGTAGAATTTGGAATCCTTGTTTCCACTCACGTAGAGAAGCCTTAAATTGTAGATATCAATGCACATTACCATAGGATAGAGCTTACTTGATTAACAAAATCTGAAGTTATTGATCAGCTTTCAGTTTGCTAGGTGGCTTCTTTTATTTGGTTATCTTATTTCAAGCTTACTCTCTAAAGCTATGTCGTCTTTTTTAACATTTTGTTCCTCCTTTGAAGTGGTTTCCAGTCAAACTGGAGTCTTCCGTCTGGGATAATCTTTTCTGGAGAAAGGAAGGAATGCCATAGTGATCATTACTGAAACTAAGAAAATAGGAGATCTTGCCTTCTTCAAGAAGTTACTGTTACATAAATGAGATTGCATTTTTCTGTCTTTTGGTTCACTTGGGACTCTTAAAGTTAATTAATATGAGGATCATATTAGTTACATAAATGAGAGTTTCCTGCTAGAGATGTTATGCTATGTTCTTTTTCTATACTTAATTGTCGGAATTTCCAATACCATTTATGGTGGTAAATATGGGGTTTAACAGTAGCCTCTTCGGTAAAATGGCCGAGCTAGGCAAAGAAAATCCAGGGATATCATATTAATTCCCTGCACGACTCTTCCCACTTCTGTTTTTTTAAACCTCTCTATGTGTCCGTTTGTTTTGTTGGGGGGGCAGGTTTTTAATTATTTCGTTTTAAAGTAACTGATGGAGACCTTTTATGCAATTTCCCGTTAGTGTCCTGGACTACGCTGCTCAGCTTGGTAACGTATTCTCTTCGTCCTAGAAACCTTGCATTATCAAGCTCAAAGGTCTTGGTTAGAGACCCCAAGAAAATCCTGGACTATGCAGATGTTGGCATCTTGAGGAGTAGGATTGTTAACAATTTTCGATCATTGCTACTTTACTCTCTCTTGACTCGGCGATAACATGTTTTACTTCTGTTTCTTCCGTTTCTTCTGCTCATTTGAATCCCTTTCTAGAAATATGTGCATGCGGGATAGAATTAAATTGCAGCTTTGGGTTGCTGAATTGTATATGAAACCAATAAATTATAATAATATAAAAAGCAATGGTCCATTCAATGATAGCAATATTAGTATTCAATTATCAACTTCTGATAGAAAAAGTGTGGTAAACATGGGTACGAAGAAAAAAGTAATTGTACAAGAGACTTGTCACCTTCGCCACCAAACACGCAGGAGAGAGATGGCCAAGCTTTGCCTAATTGTCAAAAGATCAAAGTTACTTTTTCAAGGATGCCATAGAGAACACAAAAACATAAAATATAGAACCCGGGATGGCCTCGATGCCTATTCTTCACCTTTATTGCAACACATTTGACTTGTCAAAAGCCAAAACCTGTACATGGAAAGAAACCTGAATATTTTATAGATTAGAGTATTACTGATCAGCCCACTAGTTCTCTCAATGACCCCATTCCTTCTTCTTCTTTTCTCTCTCTCTCTCTCTCTCTCTCTCTCTCTCTTTTGAAAAAATAGTAAAAATGTAACCCAAAAAAAAAAAAAAAGATGAGAGAAGGGTATATCCCAATCCCCATTACTTGTTGCAAGCTCAACGGCCCACCATTTCTTTTGATGAATTTTTCAACTCCTCTTGTGCATCTATCACTTCTTTTTAAACTTTTCTAATCATCCAAAACTTTGTAAAAGTGTTGCGCATGTAATCTGTTGGAACTCCTGCGAAAACAAAACCTTACTGTGGTGGTATTCATATGGTTTACTGGTATTTCTTCATCCTTCGAGATTATCAAAACAGAGTATCTTTTCTATTAATACAGGCAAAGTTTGGGTTAATGTATTTTTTGAGTTTTTATCTTCTCAAGTTATAAGAAACTGCATAATCCTTTTCTTCCCCATTTCAGTTTAGTACTCAATGAATTTTTGGATTAATCTAAGTTTACTCCGAATCCCTTTTTCTGGATTTATGTTATTTGAGAGTTCTCATAATTTTTTTCACCATCATTAAAATTATTAAAATCTTCTAATTAATAATAAATCTATAAAGTTATAACTCTATCCTCTCTCAAATAAAGGTAAGGGTTATTGTGTTAATAAATGAGGGCTAAATAGAATCTTAGTTTTTGAAAATTATTGAATTAGATACTCTTAACTATCACATAATACCATTACTCCTTGTAATTTTTAAAATTAAATATTAACATTATAATATTTTATTAAGCACTCTGTCTGTTGGATACAAATTCTCAAGGCCATAAAAATCCAAACTAAGTCCAACAAGAGTCCCAAGGCAAACAAAATACAGAACACGTATGTTTCTTATCAAAAGGCTCTCAAAGCCCATGAGGCTGTGGCCCATACAAGGATCTCGGTTCAACCGCGTTCCAACAAAACTTAGTCAAAGACTAACCAAGCTAGGACATGTAATTAAACGACACGTAGCACCACATTAAGCTTCTCATATTACCATGTTACAATGTGAAAGCTAAGGTCACACCCCACTATTGCCAACCTAGCCTTAGTTTGCTATCGGTTAATAACTTAACATAGGTCAAGTGGCATTGTCTACATGAAGTAAGGACCAAAATACTCAAGCACTATATAAACAAATCTAGGATAAGTTGGCGGTTAAGTCTTCATACTCGTCCACTTTAGTTTATTCACAGTCATCTAGCTACTAACTTAAGCATCAAAATATGCCTACCTATCAACCCTGCTAACATCTTAGCTAAGATAGTTTTTTGTGATTGTAGGGAGATCTATACTAGCATTTCATCTATTTTTGTCAGTAATATAGGCTACCCAATTTTTGTTCAGATACTACCTATATACGGGCTATTTCGATTATCAGTATGCCCTTCAATGGTCTGGTCGATTCAATTTTATTGAAGGGGAAAAAAAAGTGAATATATGAATTTTGATAATCGTCTCTTGAAGAACCCCAACTCAAATTTGAATCCAAATTACTTGGGTAGGGTAAGAACAGATAGGCATAAACTTGATGGATGATCGAAAATGTAAAGGCCCACGTGGGTAGTAATGTTATTTATGTATAGAAAATTAGAAATAGGACAGAGCTTACGTCGGGGACAGGCATTGTGGCGGATTTTCACAAGTCCCAACAGCTTTAACTGTTGGCAGGGCAGTACTAACGTAATTATGGTATGGGATTGAGACCTTTAACTTTTATGTCAAATGAGGTCAAGCAGTGTCATGGAGGAGAAGAGCCAAAAGAATGGGATTCTTCTCCGGGATAACCGGTAAAACATTCAAACCTGGTATTTCTTTTGGAATATTTAATGGCAATACATCTGTGTGTATTCTTATACGTGCTTAAATTCTTGTGGGGACAGTAGAAATCATTTCCGCGGGGAGGCAAATTATGTAATTTGAGCTCGTGAGTTCGACTAATTCCTATCATGGGCGCTCAGGAATCTTCCTTCGTATTGGACAGGAACCAACTACTTCCTGTAACTATTCTGATTGCTTTTGAAATTTACTGTTAGAGGGTACATTTACGATATCATTTCACTTCACACATCATTTCTCATCTTTTGTTACCTTAAAAGTCGATATTTGATTTCTGATCTTTTTTCTATTTCTAGAAGTCGTATACTTACTCATCAGTAATCTATTTCTGGAAATCTGATAATCATCCTACTTGTAGATTTGTTATTTGTAATATTGGTGCGTCATAGATAATTGACACATGCTGCTTCATCTGCACTTGGAAGGTAATATTTGAACTTCAAGAACTAAAAGAGGAATATCAATACACCGGCCAATTTACAGGGCCAAACATGTTATAAACCTGTCAGTTCAAACATAAAATATCAAAGCTCAAATGAACAGCTGACCACGGAAAAATAAGGGTTGAACTGTTGAAAACGAGTAGCCGTGAAATTAAAACCAGCTTTATGGACTGAGCCTCGACTCAATTTGTGCAGTTAAATTCAGCTTCTCAAACTTGTTTTCAAAATGATCAGCTTCATCTTTGATCGAGCAAAATCCAAACCCTGACTCCCCCAAGCCATAGGTCATAACTTTCTTCAGAACTCCCAAGAAATAACCTATTTCACTGCAAGTGTAGCATCAAACCAACCAGTTCCATGATTTACAACAATGCATAGCAGTGAGAATCTAATAATGAACCCTCTCATCACTTTCAAAATGCAGGCCCTCAATGCCTTTGAGGGTGGTTTCATAATTCTTAATGTGAGAGGTATTTCGCCCCGATGACGAGCGCTTGGGATCTGAAGATCCAACAGGAGAACTTCTTTGTGCACTAGAGACTCTGTGCACTGCTCCAGGGCTTGCCTCAGCAGTGCGAGAACGTTGAGGATCAGGCTCACTTCCAACATATACATCCCGACTGCCAGAAACAGCAGCAGCTCGCCTTGAGGATCCAACAGACCGCCCCACATAATTGGAGCTTGATAACTGCACAAAACAATGGCGTTCAAACAACATAAGAAAATGAACAATCCAATTTCATAGACATACCTATAATCTTATACTTATCAAAAACTTAGGAGAACTGTTTTAATATCAAACACGAAACAAAAATCAATGGAAAAAAAAAATAATAATTTGGGGCAACATTAAAAAAAAAATACATATATATATATAACACAAATTTTGATACATAACCTTCAAAATAAATTTCTAACCATCCGTCTGTCAAAAACAACTTACCATAGCATCTTTACTAAGTCCAGACTCATTTATAACTGGACTCTTCTGCTTCGAAAAATTTCCAGAATTTATAACCGGTCCCGGCATTCTCCTCCGAGAGGAATCCATTGAAGACAAACCAGCTGGTCGACCATCCTCCCCACCTGCAATAAAGATAACCAATTAGCATGAAGCAAGCATATATCAAATGGGCCCAAAAGAAAAGAAACCACAAATAAAGAGGCAAAAAGAAATAAAAAATATCAAAAATAAAATAGTAGCTCAAGAAAAAAAAGAGTAACACCACCTAAGCAAAACACAAATCAATTTCCAGAAGGCTAAAAGTCAAGGAACCATCATAACATAAATATTTCCATTGAATTGCGTGAACCAAAAAGAAGTACCTGTTTGTCTGTCAGCACTGGCTATAGCAGGGGGTGTTGCTGAACTGGTGCCGGCACCGGGGACCTAAAGGAAACAATATTATACAAAATAGTTTCAACACTAAAGGCCAATAAAAAGACCACTATAAACACTTACAATGGCACGAGCTGGAGGTGTGGCCAGCTGTGATTGCTGATACTTCAAAATCGTCCAGTCAAATACATAATCAAACTGGAAGCCTACAGCAAAGAACAAAGATGAAAAGATAAAACATAAATACTATTCTATCAAGCTAATAGAATAAGGATTGGCATATAAATCATACAAAGGAGCCCAAGTAAAATTCTAACACCATTAATGTCATTAGACATAAATAATGCATACCTTCACGAATGAAGAGGTCCCGGAAAATTCTTTTCAAATAGGCATAATCTGGCTTATCATCAAATCGCAGTGAACGACAGTAATGGAAGTATGATGCAAATTCTGTAGGATAACCCCTACACAACGCCTGAAAAGCAAAGTATCTCCATTTACAGTTTCTATAACTAGAAAAGAGACATGCAACAGGAGAACTTAGATATAAATACCTCTATCGATGTCGAAACCTTCTTCTCACTAATTTTCTCATATTTCTGTTTCTTATTTCCTGCTTTCAGTCCCTGCCATGGAAGACTACAAAGAAAAGATGGATTTCCCTCACTTAAGGAATCAACAGAAAGCTTGCAATAAGAAGCTAGAAGAGGCTGAAACAATCACCTTCCTCTTAGGAAATACATAAGTACATAACCAAGAGATTCTAGATCATCCCTCCGACTTTGCTCTATGAAGTCCAAGAAAAAAGAAAGAAAATAATCAATATAATAAAAGAACAGAAGGTATTTATGTGGAAGATCCAAAAATAAAGAAGAGCAAGTGCTGAAGGAAAGACAAAGCATACCAATCCCAAGATGAGTGTTCATGCTTGCATATCTAGCAGTTCCAGTCAAATTCTTATTTTCCCTGCAACATTCATGACCAAATAAATAGAAAAATACTTAGTTCATATATTAAACTAAAACAGAATCAAATTCTTTTAATAAGAGAAACGACAGATCATTGTTAGGGCTTTAGAAGAATAAAGGGGGGAGGGGATTAAGATAGAGAAAATGAGAAAGGAGAGAGTTGCCAAAACTATAAGTAGTAAAAACAATGAATTCAACTAAAGTGGCATACAAGTTATCTTGGTCTATGCATTATAGAGGCACAGGATTTTAAATTATAGTTTCATTGATTTTACATGACATTCAAATGTAACATTCAGGCCAGAAAGAACTTGCAAAGTGATAGTCTTCTCACCTGTAAGGAATGTGTTGATGGGTTGAACTATCCCTATATTTCTTTGCCAGACCAAAATCAATGATGTAGACCTGTAAAAGCGAGAGAACCAGAATTTATATAAAGGAACTCCAAATTTAAAGAGTCACATATAAAGTAGATGTGTCAGTAAAAAAAAAACCTGGTTTGCACGCCTTCCCAAGCCCATAAGAAAATTGTCAGGTTTAATATCTCGATGTAGGAATGATTTTGAATGAACAAACTCAACACGATTGATCTGTAAAAACATCAACCAGGATCACAAGAAATTAGTGGTTTTCAGAAAACAATCACATTAACAAAGAGATCATTGGAATCAGAGGAAACCTACCATCTGATCTGCAAGCATAAGAACTGTCTTCAATGACAGTTTCCTACTACAGAAGTTAAATAGATCTTCAAGACTAGGTCCAAGCAAATCCATCACCAGAACATTATAGTCTCCCTCAACACCAAACCATCTGACATTTGGGATCCCAGCTGCAAAAAAAAAAAAAAAAAAAAAAAAATGATCAGTTNTCCCACCTGCAAAAAAAAAAAAAAAAAAAAAAAAATGATCAGTTGAAGAAATTGAAATGTGATAACAGAACTAGTCAGAAAAGCTTTATATTGAAATTCTAGTCGTCTATCAGAGTAAATAATAGGATGAAGACTCAGAGTATCATTACTTCCTCCCTGCAGGATTCTGTATAGCTTGGATTCATATAACAACTGTGGATGCTTTGTCTTGACATTTTCCTGAACATAAGAAACAATAAGCATTTTATACATAAAAAGAATTCATTACAGTACAGCATTTAACTGATGAAAATGGCAGCAACCACAATGGTCAAACACATAACATGAAACAACAAGGAAATCCAGTTTGAACATAAAATATTTAAATCAACCACACAAAAATTTTTTAGGTGAAACAACTTTCCAGCTATCCTCAAAGTAGTGGAAACCAAAACAAGGTATTATCATATGAAGACCACCAAAATTTGAATTAAAGATAAAAAAGAAAAAAGTTTAGCAATGCATGAACAAATTAAGTATCTTGATATTTTCTTCCAATCAAGTTAGCACAGAAGGTGAATCTAAACTTAAAAAAAAAAAAAAAATTAGTAGTGTCCAGAAAGAAATGGCTTTATTTAAGGTAGACAACAAAAATCTTTTGGGCAGAAGTAAAAGATTTTATTATATAAGTATCTTACGAGACTATAGCTTCAAGCAGTGTGAAATGGAGGAAAAAATTCTGGTAGCTAGCCAGAGTAGCTTCAGATTGATTTGTAGTTGAATTCAGTAGAAAATTATTGGATCAAAATAGAATTAACAAATTGCACCCTTGCAGATTGTTGCATTAAGGGTTTCCTCGTAATCAAACAGCATAGATGATTAAACATCAAATATTTAAACCATACCAGACCTTCAGAAAACAAATTCCAACTGAAAATTATGTGCACGTTTCACATTAACTTCCCGCTTTAACCCAGAAAATTTCTTTCAACAACTTGTAAGCAAGCATCTCAACTCACGTTTAACAATATTTATAGTGCTATCCTCTATGTTGCATGTAGATTCCTATATCAATCACCCAATGATCCTATCAAGCCATTGTTTGAATGGCACTTTTTTATCACATTAAACGGGTGTCTCTATATACAGCTATCCAAAATTATGCTGAGTTAACAAGTCATTATATAATTAATCATTCAAAATAATGCAAAACAGGCATGTAAAAAACAAAATCAAATAACAAATCGAGGAAATTCATAGAATCGCAGCACAGAAGACTCACAAGCTTAATGGCAACCTCTTCATTTGTCTGAATGTTAGTACCTGCACAAACAATCCATTCATTCATCAATTAGGCAAAGCAACAACACAAACCAAAATCAATAAAAGCGAAAACTACAATAAGGAATTAAACAAACCAAGATAGATCTCTCCGAACGAGCCGCTTCCGATCTTCCGACCCAATCGGAACTTGTTCCCCACACGAGGTTCCATCAACACCAATTACAATTGAAATACTAGCCCTAATCTCAAACAAACCGTAACTCAACACAAAAATACCGAAAAATTCCAAGAGTTGAAACTAATAACAATTCGTCAAAAACACGACATTCTACGCGGAATCAACCGCACCGACAACCTATAAAAAACAACGAAAATTGGTCGCGGAAAAAAATATCAAATTGTACGGAGAGACAAATTTGAAGATCTAGGGTTTCATTTGTTCAACAACGAAAAGAAAAATATTATCGTAGGGTTAGGTTAACAAAACGGTAGCGTTCCGTTACCAACATCTCTATCTCTCTCTCTCTCTATCTGTAAGGACTTTCTCTTTTTTCTCGCATCGGGATGGGTTGATCCAATCGAAGCAATTACTTTGAACAACGGACAATGTGTGTGGGTCTCCTTTTATTTTCTCTTTTTTTTTTTTTTCTTTTTTCTGAGAGTGAGAAGGAAATGCTTGACCACGCGTGTTTGTTACGCGCGGTGAAGCTTCTTAGTGTGAGAAACGGATGAAAAACTTTTGCGCGGTGTCAGGTCCCCGTCCGTCACGTGCCTTTATCCGAGCGTATTCATCACGTGATTTATTTGCGTGTGAAGTGATTTGGAAAATCTATTCACTTAATTACTCGTGCTTTTTTATTTTTATTTTTTAAAAATTAATCCTCTACAAGGATTATATGACTCACGTTTCTGGCATGATTATCACTTTACGCGTAATCTACTTTTTTCTGTCTGAACGTAATTTTTCTTTTCCTCTATTATAAGAGACAGGAGTAATACATACATATGTGCATGACAAGAGTTTAACAAGGTGGATATGGTGGGCCCTTATCGGCGGAACGATAATGGGTTAGGCTCGCAAAGATCTTTCCTATACTAGAAAAGAGTCACAATTTGGAGGCGGTGCAATTCTCATCTAAAAGTATATTCTGAAATACATGAACAATCTGTGCGATTAGAGCCAACTCAGCCAAGCGTCGACGTATATACATGGAAATGGAAAGTCATACGAGAGCCCTTCAAACTTCGGCATTATGATCAGCCCACATGGTTCCCAACTTTTTAATCATTACATGTACCAAATAATTACAAGAATACTAAAGAGCTTGGCATAGCAGGAGACACATCACGGCCACCAAGACCACACTGCCTGTGCCTGACTTCTCTCTTCATCTCGTACAATGAAAATTTTAAAATTATCTTTTCTTTTTTTTTTAGATTTTGATGGGAATTTGACGATTATTAAAAACTTTATTTGAGTTTTTATTTAAATATAGATTGCAAGATGGATATTTTTAGCAGAAATCAAATGCTTAGGACTTGAGAAACCTTATCCAAAAAGAATAAAATAAGGATCACAATCTGCCAGGAAAGCAATAAATTAAAAATTATGGTCCCACGTGGTACCTGGTAGGGTAGCTTCAAGCTCTATTAAGATATTGATATTGCCTTGGGGGTGTTCATTTAATCTGAGGCAGCTCAGCTCTATCTTAACGGCGCCGAAACAGTAAAATGTCATTAAAAAATCATGCTAATAAATAACGATATTTATTCCTCAAAATTGACCCCTGTTAAATAACTAAAAGTAAAAATTGAGTAATTAGCATGAAATTATGAAGTTTTAATAGCTTTAAACTTTGTTACAATGTCGGATTCCATATTGCTTTGAGCAAGAACTATTAAAGGAAACAAATATGGTGTTATAATTTTGAAATCTGTTAGTTTACATACAACTTAAATTCCGGGGAAAAGCTATCATTAACTCCCACAAAATTCCTTCATATAGGAAAAGAGAGACAAAAAGGGTGTGGTTTGTCTTCGTCTCTAAAATGTAAATTAAGTGAAGGAAGAGAGAGGAGTTTATGGATTAAAAAAGGAAGAGCCACACTTGCATTTCCAGCCTTCAGGCTCATAATTGGCGTACTGAACTCCCACTCGATCAGAGGTTGCAGGGATTTGTATGGCAACACATGGGATACATCCTTCACATTTGTGTTTACAGCTGGGTGGCCTTGACCCAAGTCTGCCCAGCACTTTGTATGTTTCTTCAGTTCTGGACACTGCTGCTCCCGTGCTCTGATTAAATCCCTGAACACGTAAATGAAGATCAAACAGCAAGACAAAAAACATTTTGCCAACAGGAGACAGAGAGGAAGAGAGTTGGAGTACCTGTTTTGAATAAGAGGCAGCTGGAGGTGGGAAAGGATGGAATTGATCTGTTTTTTATCAAGAAAAGAAAACAAATATAATAAACTCTAGTGGAAGCCATTGTAAGTAACGTAAATTACTAAGAAGCAAAAAGAGACCACGTTCCCGGGTTGCATACGAAAATTAGTTTGAAACCAAAGGCTTGAGTTGAGATCAAATCAATATGGACAAGAAAAAGTTAAAAACAAGCTTTTTCTACCAAAAAGATAGGCCAGGTTGGAGAAAGGAAACGTTAAGCAATAAACAAATAAAAAAGGTCAATCAGACAAATTGGTTTGCAGTGAAACGGAAGATAAAACGAAACGCAATATATGCTAACCTTTGTTATCAGAAGCAGCATAAGAACCGAAAGATCTGCTTGTTGTTACAGAAACTAAACTCATTATCTCCAGAGTGGCCAACAGAAGATAGCACATTAATCCCTTCATTTTCTCCTCAGTATCTCAAAATGATGGTGGTGATGATGATCTTCACGGGTCTTTGTCACTCGACTCAACAGGCTAATTTTATGGCCAAATATGACTGTGGAGACAGGAGATCACTAGTGCAACTGGAAAAGACAGACAGACACAACTACACGCTGCAAGCTCTGTCAAACGGAAGAACCCACTATAAATTTACTACTTTATACGCAAAATATGGTTTTTATAGTGATCTCTCTCTTCAGGTTCTTGGTAGATAAATAGATCTTTGCTTCTCGCACAAGCGATATTCTGCTTTCTCTAGTCAAGAAAGTGTGAATTTGACAACTCACTGTTTGACAATTCAAATAAAAAAAAAAAAAAAGATATGAGAAAAAACAACGTCAAAGGGGGTTATATCAACTGACTCGACTTCCTCCCTCTCACACACGTCATTATCCATTCATAAATTTGTACTCTAAGTGGCCATCCCCCAGAAACTGTTCTCCGTTGCCTTTTTAATAAGCATCAGCCGCGTCTTTACAATATCTTGGAACTTAAAGAAGGAAAAATAAAAAACACTGGTTAGTTGCCTAGACTGCTGAGCCATCGCTAATTCAAATATTATTAAAATTTCTAAATCTATTTTTATTAATGTAAAAAATTACTGCTTTACTAAGCTTTTTTACTTGAAGCGGATGAAGCCATTGGGGAAAACACAAGTCAGTGAGATACTTTTGAAGAACGCCACTCTACCCTAGTGAAACAGCCGATTTCAGAATTCAGAGAAAGAGGACTACAGTACACAAGGTCGGGTCAATATCATACAGACTGGTTGATAGGGAACAGACAGTCCATCTGGCATACGATTCATGGACGTCTCTCTCAATCTGGCCCATCCATTAGATTAGAATTAAAGATGGGCGGTGGTGATTGTGGTCATATCTCTATCATCGGTCAAAATCAGCAGAATACACTTACTGAATACTGACTGCCTCTCCCTTCCCTCCCGCATCATTATCTCATCACCAGTTTTTGGTTCTTAATTAGCAGTGAATGCCTTGGGCAGTCTTCTTGTTGAGTGAAATTAATCCAAACACGCTTAACTATAAGCGGAAATTACTTTGACTACATTAACAATCCCGCTAGTTAAAAATATACTTGGAGAGAGACACAAACTTAGATGACCCGGCCACGGCTACCTTTTCTTTTGCGTTAACAAAATCCGCCACTCACAAATGCACTGAGTTTAATGCATAAATTAATTTACATTTTTGCGAGAAGGACCATTCCGAGTCCACAAGATTGAGATTTGAGAACCCAATTATCATCTGCACCTGCTTGCCTTGTCAATTAAAGGTAGTCTATTTGCTCCCAAAATGTATTAGCAAATATCACGCAAGCCCGATTATGCTATATAAAATGCAAAAGCTTCATGCAAAAAGGATTAAAGGGAGTGACAAGACATATATAAGAGAATGAAAGAATATGTCTGCCCGGGTGGCGTACGGTATCACGAAACGACTCCGGCAAGCAGTGCAAAGAGCCTCCTAGCTGCTGCTGTGATATCATAAAGTACAAGTCCAATGCATGCAGACAAATGTTTGATGACGAGAGCCGCAAGTAAAGTCGTAGGAAGATAATCTTGGTTGAGATTCTTGTATCGTAAAAGTTTGCTTTAAGCATTGACATTATCATCGCTTGCATGGTACTTTCCCCAGATATCATCCCTCTCAGTCACTCCTTTCGATATTGCCTTGATCGTGTCATTGCTAGCTGTGACGATTTTATATTAACTAGACCGACCAGCTAGTGGAATTTGCATGTCAGGTCCCTGTCCTCCTAGCTTGGGCTGTCTGGCTTGGACTTGTGATTCTGTCCATGCAGCTAGCGTTTTATTTTGCTATGATAATCCCGAAAATATGAGAATGATTTGACTTATATCAGCAGTGTATGATTTCTCTCATCTCATCTCAGCCCTTTGGAAGTAACGTAAATAAGCTTTTTAGGTGACTTTGCCTTCTGAGATTTCTGCTGAGTTTGTTTCTTTTGTTTCCTTTTCCTTTGCTTTCCTATTGTTCTATTTCTCACATTAGAAGTCAAGATGATTTTACTAATAATTTTATGTCTATAACTTATTTTTATGATCAATTTTTTATAATTTGAGTTAATAAATTCTTATTAGATTAAGAATTACCATTAGAAATCTACAAATACTTTTTTAAATAATAAAAACTGTTTATGAAAATATTAAAAATATTCAATATGCATTACATACTACTTTTTAAAATGCTATCTACTGTTTAAAGAACAAATAGAAAATATAAATTTGAGAGAAAAAATGAATTAACTAAAAAATGAATAATCAAGATGATTATATTGCCTCATATTTCTCAAATTTACATGAAAGAATCAATTATACGCAAAAATACAATGGGCTCAATTAAGCCATATGAAAAGGGGAAAAAAAAAAAAAGTAACGAACATCGTCAACAAATAATCGCGGTTAGTCCCCTGGGGATGGAGGGCACCAGGAGTGCCCAAGTCCTCAAGTCCCTCAGTCACGGAAGTCCTTTCCCCTTCGGTGGTTTAGCTAAGCTGCAGCAATTGCTGTCCTTGGGCTAGGAAGGCCCATGTATGCAAGCTTTGGGGAGACACGAACCTTCGGGCTGGGCCGTGGAGAAGGAACTGGGCCGTACTTAAGAACTGGCCCATTTGGAAGACTAGGTGACAGGTTAACTTGCTCCAACGCTCTTGATTGTAACTCTGTAGGGTATTGCCGAACACAGCCAATGCGGGGCCCAGCTCCAGTAGTCCACTTGCATGACATGCGTTTGGCGGCATCGAACAGTGGTGGTTTCGTGTTAGCATTATTATTATTGTTATTATCATGGTCAACCTTTTCTTCTTGATGAACGGTTGTAATTGCAGCCGCCTTGATGCTGTGGTCCACATCGGCTGCATTTAAGTCATCCGATTGCTTAGTTACAACAGGACCCACTATGGCCTCGGATTTTGATGCCTCATCAGTTCCCTTAACGTAAGGGTTGTCATCATCGATTGCGCATCTCTGTAATCCACAATGAAGCAACATCAGCTGTTTCGTTCGGGCAAGTAGCTTTTAAATATTGTTCTATAATTAAGCCGACATAACTTAAATTATACTAAGTATAGAGATACTTCAACTTATATTTATGACTATTATAAATATATGAGATCGTAAACATGTTAACTAAGCTAACCTTAACATTGGTGAGATCAACACCGTTCTCTTCAAGAAAGCTAATGAATTCCTGAAAGTTCTCTTCTGTCGGGTGATAATGACCACTATATGGCCATATTGCCTGAAAATGTAAAGAAAAAGTGTTACTTTATCAAATTTTGACATATCTATAGTTAAAAACATGAGCATGCGCAAACGTATATATAATTTTAACAGTATTAACGTCTGTTTTTACGCTGTTTTTTAGATATTAATATGTGCTTTTAACTAATGTATTTAATATATGCTTTCGGGACATTCCTTAAAGACTACTGTACCTCAAGAACTCCATCATGAGCGACTAATCTTCCAGCAGCAGTGGTGGCTCCTCCTGCTAGAAAACTCGAGTGTTGGAACTTGCCCTTCTTCTTTTGCGCCACGTACAAAGCCCTAGTAGTACTGAGTACAAATATCCATTTGGAACCTTCAACGGTGTTTAAAGGGATTCCACTTTGCCCATAAACAAGCTTCCCATCTTCTACTATTACCTCAAATGCTCGTCTTTCTTTCTGCAATAGACACAAATTAATGAGATTACACCAGTCATCAGAAAACTATATAATGCCCAGATAATTAAATAATTAATATCCCATGTTGTAAATGCAGGCATATATATAACTTACAGGTCCAAGATATTGGATGCATTGGCGTTGAAGAACAGTCCTCGGACATTTCTCCAGATTCACTTCTTTACCATCTCCGACATCCAACCTTCACGGCAATGCACAGGAAGTAAATTAGTCAAAGTCATAAAGTAAGTTAAGGAAAAATAATTAAGTTTATGGACTTCATTAGAGATCATTATGTTAGAGTTCCATGAGAATAATTACCAGTAGAAGAATGGTTGGCTGCTCTCACTTTTAAACCAGACATCATAGTACATGTTCAGATTGTGCCCATATCTATGACGTGGATCAATCTGGTAAAAAAGATACAGAAATTGAAGAGTTTATCAATTTGACCAATACTGGTTCATACGCCATAAATGCAACAAAAAAATCAGAATAGGGAGGCTAGAAGACGCTAAAGGAAAATGAGGGACTTACAGCTTCAAGCCAGTGTTGTAAGGCTAGTTTTTGAGCCTTCTCATCCTTGGACAAGCCCTTTCCCACCTTGGCTGCTCTTGTCCTAGCCCTTGCCCACCGTGAGACAGCAGTTTCCGGTTTCTCAATATTAAAGAATGACACAGAACTCCGCCTGAGAGCCGCGAAGTCTAATGCCTTCCACCTACAATAATTGAAGTAACCAATTCTTAAATTTCTGTAAAAATAAACAACAACAACTCATAAGGATTAAAAGAGGAAGTTGCTGAGAGACTACTAACCAGAGCTCCTCAGCCACAACTGCACAATCTGCAAGGTTTCTTCGGGTTCTATAGCTCTTATAACACTTTTGAACCTTGACTGCAGCAGCATCAAGCTCACTTACTGGTCTTGGTGAAAACCAGATTGCTGGCTCAGGAAGAGAAAGTGTTGCCATTGGTTTATGCTTCAATCCCTCTTTATTAGAAACAATCTCTTTGTCTTGAACCAAATCCCGGAATGACAAAGTTCGGTGAAGCACTATGTTTTCAGGTTTGTAAGCCTTAATTGAGCTTCTTGAAGTTTTATCAATTTTGCTCTTATTAGACTTCATTGAGTTGGTCATGGTTTCTGATGAATCTGTTTTCTTGAAGCTATTTACTCTAACGATGACCTCTCCATCTCTGGAATCGAAACTGATGTTGTACGCCAAGCTAAAGAATCTATGTTTCAGAATTTCCTCCCATGCTGATAAGAGCAACGAAAGCGATAAACCCATCAATATTCAATCACCAAATACAGCCCAAGTCTGCACCTAACAAGAACATTATGTTAGATTAAACACTAATAATGCAGCAAGTAATGATGACTAATACAGAAATTGATGATAACGAAGTTATACATAGAGACAAATTCAGATGGGTTCATGGCCCTATCTATAAGCTCTTGCTTTAATTATCAAGAGAAAAGTGCGTGAACATAAATATTTTCTCACTCTTCATTTGTCATATTATAAACTCATAAAGTTTTCCCTTATCATAATATCTAAAAAACATTTGATTGATTGAAATCAACCAAATTTCTGTTCCGAACAATTAAAAATGATAAAACAATTTGTTTTCAAATGCATGTCAAAGTGATCAGAACAATCCAATTCCATCTTTCAAGTCTAGCTATCAGTATATCTAAATTATCTCAAGTAAACACACCAGAAACAAAAATGATCGATGTGCTATTTTCGATTACCTGTAAAGTAATACAGAACCAGCGGAGAGCTTCCACAGGATTGTCCTTTTTTGTTTCTCTTGTTATTTCTCAAACAAATTATTGTATAACGGGGGAAAAAGCAAACTCTTTTTGAGTTAGAAGATAAACTTTGTTGATTCTTGACAGCCCACTTTCCTCCCTTTTTATATAGTAGTAAAGCAACAAGAAGTCCACTAGCCCTTCAAAGACGTGCCAAACATACAAAAGAGAGGGACAGCAGAGTTTGGATTCTCTCACTAGCCAACTGGGGAGAAAGTTTTGAATATTAGAAACTGTGCGGTAGGTTCGACTCAAGAGCTAGTTTTCCAGGTTCAAGACCACGAGTTTGATGATCGATGAACAATTCAAAGCTTGAAACCTTTGAATGCCTTTTTCATGGCTCCTCTTCAGGGTGTGAAATGGGCATTATATAGGTTGTGTACGTTCTTACCTGAAAAGAAGAGAGAGAGAGAGATTATTGGTCAAAGAAAGCAAGCCAGATAAGTTTCCATGAAAAAACACGAAATTGCTTTATAAATTATAATCTCCACGCTCGGATTTCTTTTTGATTTTTCGTTTTCACAGCAGTCAACAACCATTCAGTCATCTCTTCGGTCATCCACGCGCCTCTTTACGTTATATTTGGTCATTCGGTATGGTGGCATGTAATTGTTAATTTCATCAATCCCTTGTCCTTTGGCCTGCCTACAGCATTTATTTTCCCATCTGCCGCTTGACTTCTTTTTTATAATAATAAATTTCCATTCACTCCCTTCATCCTTCTTGGTTGGTTTTACTGACTTTTCTTTTATATTAAGCTGAATACAACAGTAACTTTAATCATTAATCAAAAACCTACTTTTGCAATTAATTCAGAATGAGCCCTCTAGGGTCTCTACATATCCATTTAGTTTAATGAACATATTTTTATAATAGATCATTATTCTTTTTCACCAAGAGGCAAAAATTTATGTGGGCAATGCAAGTATACGATGATATGTATATATATTTTTTAGACAAGTACATAAATAAATAATGTGCGATGCAAATTGGTTAGTAATCCGACATTGAGCACTTTTGTTTATGCTGTCACACGAGGAATAATGTTGCATGGATGTATCGTACGATGTGGGTCAAAGACTCAAAAATAAAGACCAAACTAGACTGGTCAAAATTCAAGACCACTAATGGTAATGGGTCTCTGATTTGAACACCAAATTAAATGAGACTTTTCAATTATAAACGCATTTATACTGAATGGAGCAAGTTTGGTCGGGAGAAAATCTTGTACACGACGTCTTTGACTGATCGAGAGTGCCATGAATGTTAGATTTCAATGTGCCTAAATTTATAAATATATAACTTTGATAATGAAATTAAACATGTTTTCATTTAGATTATGATAGTTTATTGGAACAATCTAATCAGAAATTGATTATGTTGACAACATCAAAGCCCGCTGAAGACTGTCGAGGTGTGCGTGTGCTGGAAAATTTTACCCTAAACGGAAGCTTCCGGCGACCAACGCGTTGGATGCTTGCAGAGAGGAGAAGTCTTTTCCTCTTTAAATTAAGTCTTCCATTGAAGCTGTGGAAAATAAATACTAGAGGTCATCCACGCGGGAAAACAAGAATAATATTAACTTAAAATTTTGACTTTTCAAATATAAACTAATAAAATATGGTTTTATATTACTTTTTACAAATAAAATATTATTTATTATCGACCATTTATAACTCTTGTAAAACGTATATTAATGTTAAAAACACAGCCTAAAAGTAAATTGGAAATTACTAATTTATTAATAAATACATTTTTATTATAAAATATAATAAAATCATTAAAGTAACGGGGCATAGTTGTCGTTTTGGGGAAGGTGAAGGCGACCATCATAAACGCTTACCAACCCTCTGGGCCCATGACTATTTTAGTAAAACTGACTAACCCTGCTAGCTGTCGTTGTGCTTGACCTTTGGACGATGGTGACTTGTGCCGCACCTTATCTCCGCTATTGCATTGCATGGCATGGTTGCGAGACCATTTGCCAACGTTTGGGAAGGGGTAAATACATAGACACCCCTAAGATTTGGTCTAAGTATAACTCACCCCTATTATTCATAAAGTAACATAAAGACCTCTATGTTGATATTTTAAGTAACATTAATACCCATATTTTTATGTTTCAAGACCCAATGTTTTCTAATTTTGGGGGTGTTTATGTTACTTTATTAATAATAGGGGTGAGATTGTTACTTTAATCAAACCTCGGGGGTGTCTATGTATTTACCCCCGTTTGGGAAAAAAAAATAAAACGTGTGCGTCCTCGTATTCTTACTCTGTACCATCCATCTTCACCTTACAAATTAAATAATGACGGTTTATCAAAACCAAAAATATAATAATTCAACATTCTAAATTACCGGAAACAAATTATAAAAATAATTAATTAATTATTATATTAAATAAGAATAATTAAAATGAAAATTATTTTTTTTAAAACAAGTTTTTTTTTTTTAATTTGAACGAAAAAAGAAAGAAGTAACTGAATTAAGTTATTAGAAAACCAGGAATTTTTGTTTTTGGTTGGTGTACTCCGTCCAGTGTAAGTAACTTGATTGAGAGGACATCTAGAAAAAGGTTGATCAAAGATTAAATGATTTGTCAAATTCAATTCGATATGATTTTGGTCAGACTATAAATTTTTGAAATAAAATCTATTTGATGACCGCTTATTTTATGAATAAGAAATGGTCAATTCCTTTCTAAATAAATATTTTTATTTTTTAATTCATAAAATTTAGATAATATCTCCCCCAATTTTGATGTGAGTATAAGATTCAATCATTTTGTATTACAAGCTTAAAACCTCATCTAGCAGCCTTCAAAATTAAATTAAAATGGATTATAACTCCTCTGTGTTATAAACAACCTCAAGTGATATTGTCCGCTTTGGTGCCTACTGGGCCAACCTCACGGCTTTGTTTCTGGGCTTCTGGCCCAAAACGCGTCACTAGAGTAAAGGGCTACTGGCCTCTGCTTATATACAAGCTCAGTAARCCGTGCGGGAGCGATGTGAGATTTTTAGAATCACAACACTCTGTTTAATAATTACTGTTATTATATTATTCATATAAATTTGTAAGGTCCAAGTAGAAGTCAGGTGATGGCTTCAAAGAGGTAAGTGGGGCCTTGATTTTAAGGCCTAACGTAAACTGGGATGGTTATGAGCTGCCATGGCCCGTGAATACCATTGCTCCAATCCAATAAAAGAGACACTTCATCGTGGCTGTAATTGTATGATGAGTTAATATCAAATTTCACGGGATAAATATATAGACACCCCCAAGGTTTGATCTAAGTAACAAACTCACCCCTGTTATTCATAAAGTAACATAAAGACCTCTATTTTGAT
>JANKKB010030095.1:0-47319 GCA_026225775.1 Bursera palmeri | reverse complement strand
GGGTTGCCCCTTTTTGCATCGGTTTTATTGCCAA
This sequence comes from Bursera palmeri, assembly GCA_026225775.1. NCBI lineage: Eukaryota > Viridiplantae > Streptophyta > Magnoliopsida > Sapindales > Burseraceae > Bursera > Bursera palmeri. Next base: position 47,285 of record JANKKB010030095.1, on the reverse strand, counting down.
AGACAAGCTGGCCATGAGGAGGCTGAGGCGGCCTATCGCAGCCGACTCTGCTCTTATGTATAAAATTTAGTCAAGTCATATTTAGATTGATTTCTAGTTGGGTAATTGGTTGGAAGTGATGGGCAAACGGAAACCTGGTGTTTCCCTTTCTTCTTTTGTTATGCAGATGCCGTTGAAATGTAATTGTGGGATCAATCTAGTTGTCTTGGAAATTGCCTGAATAATATTTTCCAAATACAGCTAATTTAAGGCCCATCTGAGATTTTACCATGCTATCTATAGGTTTTAAGTGAATGCTTCCTGGGCCGTCTCCTAAAAAAACATTAGGGTGATTTTGTTGTCGGGTTCGGTGCCTTTTTGATTCCGTAATCATCCAGCCTCTCCCTCCTATAACATACGGCGCGTCATGGTCAACAAGCAAGTCGCCTCCATCTCTAACTTACATTTGTCCTTCCTCCGGTCCTTAATAATCTGTAGACTTCATTAATTGCCGCCACTCTAAATAGGTCCACCTGTGTTCTAACTCTATGGACGTCTCTTTTCAAGAACAGTTTTCAGTTTTTTTTTATTATTCTAATTGAAATCTTCTTCCTGCAGCCTCCCGTTCTCTGTACAAAAGGATTTAAGTTGCTTTTTGAACGAATAGCAGTGCACGCATAGATTTCTTGCTGTCTTCCAAAAAAAAAAAATCGTACATTACTAAAATCTTTTAGAACTGGAATCATTCAGAAATTAGAAAACGATTACTGTGGGCTATCGATCTGCAGATAGTGTTATTATTAGGTGAGCAGCAAATAACAATGATACCTGAGAAGGGGAAGGGGAAGGGGAAGGGCCTTCGTAATGCCGCCCTAAGAGCTGGAGTTGAAGAGCTTGATCTCTACATTTGAAACAACCATTAGTAGTTTGCCACCCTTCGTGTTTGGTTTCAGCTAACAAATGCTTAGTCATGATGATGCTGAAGCTTGATTTTCCGCGTCCGGTTCAGTTACCTAAATTCTTTCTTTTCTTTTCACAAAGATTAAGAGGATGCGAAATCTTCATAGAGCCTAAGTCTTTATCCATCTGCTATCCAAGACCACAAATTTTAAAAAGCACTTCTTAGCTTAAATTTTCATAGATTCTTCTTAGGACGGTCACAATGCCGGGAGAAGCTCATTGTTTGTATCACGATATATTTTTCAAGTGAGACGAGAATGTGTAGACTCTTCTTAGCAAGTTCACGATGCCAGGAGAAGCTCATTGTTGATATGATGATATATTTTTCAAGTGAGATGAAAATGTGATTGATCGGATTTCCAGTTACAATTTTTTTTAATAAAGAATAGAATAGTTCTTTTCAGTTCTCACCATTTTTTTTTCATCTTAATAAATTTACTTTTAGTTTGTATCAGTGAAGGATTTTAATTGATTTTATATATTAAACAAATCTCACTTTTATATCATTCTTCTCGATATATAGATGTAAATGATGTCACTTTTATATCATTGTATCCTCAAGCTCTATGTAACGGTTCTTCTAGATTGACTGGCTTCCCAACAATCGTAACGTCTCTTCTAGATTGATTGGCTTCCGAACAATTGACGACACTTTGCTTTAAGCCTCGGGCAGTATCCTGGGCTTGGAAGACCACTGGTTCCTCTTCTCTAGCATGCTTCCTCATCAACTGCCCGGACCGTCATGAACCATCACGGAATGGTCTGTGACCTCGTATGCTTCGTTATTATGTGTATTACGACATTATCCTAAGTAAGAGATGGAGTTTGGAGGTTGAGGAAATGAGGGGTAATTTAGTCATATCACATGTAATGGGTTAGATAACTTATAGAAAGGTGAAGTAGTGGTTTTTTTTAAATCTCCCAAAATTTGAGCTATTTGTTAGTATTTTCCAATTTAATTCGATAGATGCCATAATATTTTTATATAAATTAAAATTATTTTCTATTTTTGTATGAACTCTAATCGTTATATTTTATAATTTTCAATTTTCTTTTCTTTCCTGAAAAATATTGGTATATATTGTCAAATCTTCATATACAAATTACTTTTGTCATTATAATATTCAATGGTCAATAATTATTTAATACTCTATTTTTGTTTGATATACATCGTATTCACTCTGTAGCTCTTCATATGTACTTTTGATGTTTTTGTTCTTCTGTTCTTTTGTACCTTGTGAACAAAGATTCAGGATTAGTTAAAATTAAAAATTCAAAGTAAAATTGTTTGTCGAAGATAAAATTAGAAGACTTTTAGAAGTTGTCATGGAGGTAAAAATCGATCAGGTTTAAGGGTCGGAATTTCGGAAAGACAGAAAATAATTGAACGATCTTCAAAACTTTAAAAAATATAAGATCAGAAAAAGATTGAGATCTTTTTTGATCAATTAATCATATTCATTAATTAAAAAATAGATATTATAAAAATATTATATTCAAGGTGAGAGTATATTTCCGGATGGCCAACAATTTGATTAGAACTATACAAAAATTAAATTCTTGATATCTTATTCAACTTCCTCAATTCTAATACCACCACCTCCACCACCAAAGCCAGAAGACAGAGATGCGTCATCAGCGATGCCTCCTCCCATGTCAACTCCAGTGCCTTTATAAATATTTTCAATAATTAGATGCCTGCCATATTTTCTCAAGCTCCCTGATCTTGTCCTTGTAAATATACGTCTCAACAACCTGAATGACCTGCGCCAAGGCATCCTCAATCTTCTTCTTATCAGATGGGGTGAGTTTGGAATCCATCTTCTCATCCTTGACATAGCTACTGATACCATATGCTAAATGCTCTAAGGCAGTCCACGCCTCAGCATTCTTCCTGTGCTCCTCATCTTCAGCCTTACACTTCTCATCCTCCTTAATTATCCTCTCAATTTCATCCTTTGACAACCTCCCCCTCTCACTGGTGATTGTTATCTTGTTCTTCGGTCCTGTTGGCATTTCCTCCGATAAGACAATCAAGATACCATTAACATCAATTTCAAAGCAATGATTGATCCTAGGAACTCGTCTAGGAGCTGGACGAATGCCGAAGAGCATAAATTCGCTCAAATAGTTGTTATCCGTTGTTAGTGCTCTTTCACCCTCATAAACCTTGACACCACTGCTCGTCGGTAAAGGTAGTGAACGGTTTCACCTTCTTGGGGGAATTGTGGTGTTCCTAGGGATCACAACCCTCATTATACGATCTTTTACTTCCAGGCCAAGGGAAAGAGGGGTAACATCCGATAGAATCAGGTCCCTCACCTTGTTGCCCTCACCACACAAGTTGGCAGCTTGAATGGCAGCACTATAGGCAACAGCCTCATCTGGGTTAATATTCTTGCAAAGCTTCTTTCTGTTGAAGGAGTCTAGCAATAGCTGTGGCACCTTGGGTGTCCGAGAAGAACCACTAACAATGACAACATCGTCGACTCTACTCTTCACAATTATAGCACCACTCAAAACATTTTTTAATCATTACAATACACTTTCTGAAAAGCTCCAGGTTAAACTCCTCAAATCTGGCACGACTCATACAATGAATCAACTCAGTACAAGTCTGAGCTGTGAACGAAAGAATCACTTTTTCTCTCGGAACCTCAGCGGAAATGTTTTTATAGACTTTTTTTTTTCTAGTTACTAATTACCACTACCTATTTTATTCTTATTCTATGGTTTTTATTTACAAATTTATTTTTAATGAAACCAACAGTTTATAATCAACCCTATCAATTTTCCGCTAATACTTTAGTTTTATCCACTAAAAATAGATAACTGTTAATCCAAAAATAATTATAAGTTTAGTAGAAAATAACAGTTTCCCTTCACTGTATCGGCTTTGTCAAGAGTATGGTTGATGAGCGAGTCTACCCTTCGTTCTATAAATTAGAACGCAATGGTACACCATGCTCACACAAGAAGATATAGTCACCTTGAAGGGAAGCGTATCGTCACAAATCTCTGGAAAAGACCGACCATAATTAACCACAGGTTAATTATAAGAACTAAATAGGATAAACTTCATTTAAATCACGCATCCGCAACCAAATGACATCTCTATTTGTGTGCACTTAATCAACAAATCAAACTCTTGCGAGAATAAGAGGTTTCAGCCAACCACCATACCAATTACCAAAGGCCAGACATAACATACCACAAAGAGATCCTTACAAGATAACCTATAGAGAGAAATTAAGATGAAAAAACTATGCTGCTAGAGCATTATATAATTGGCACTTAACCTGTACGAAGTGTTTGATACTTTAGAATCCGGTTCAATTTTGGACCGCAAGAAAAATAGTACAGAGCAGGAAATCCTCGGTATGCTTCTCTACAGCAGCCAAAAAATGCCTCTGCTACCCAAAAAATATTACAACACATATCCACACGCCTAATACAAAAAAATGCGATGATATCTCGACTAGAACTTGACCATAAGACAGAGGAACACAAAAAGAAAACTATGAATGCATCAAAGCCCGCGGAAAACCACTCAAATGGAAAGCCTGAACTGCTACTTCTTCCGAGGAATTTTAATTTCCACTACAATCAAACACTCTCAGTAGCTACCCATTGGAGGCATGCCAAAAGGTGGCATTGGAGGCATTCCCATTCCACCCATGGGCGGTGGTGGAGCAAAACCACCTCCTCCCATCGATCCTCCCATACCAGGCATTGGTGGTGCAGGCAAAGCAAGAGGCAGCAACTGTGCATACATATTCTGCAACAGAAAATTTTCACATCAATCAGAATAACATAAGATTTGAGCTTAATAACTAAAGAAAAGGGCAGAAACTGGCTATGACGCATAGAGGTATGTCAGACATAATAAGAAACAGCATTTCTTGCAACTATCCCTCTCACAGCATTAGATCACAACTGCTAGACACCACACTAGCTGGTGACAGGTGTTTACATTAACAGCTCAAACAAAAGAACTCAAATCCATAGGGGCATTGAAGGGGCATCAACTATTATCCATCGTGAAGGGAGAACACCAGGACAATTTGGAAGGAAATAAATAAATCAGATGATTACCTGCTGTGCAATTACATCCTTCTCCTCCCTCTCTTTAGCCTTGACTTCATTGAGAGCCTCAATTTTGTCCTTCACAAGATCATCAACTTTGCCGGTGTATTCACGGATGAACTGCAGAGAAGAATATTAAGGTGAGCAAATGATGGACAAAGATTCAAATTCAAGAAAATGATGAAAATAACTGAGAAAACAGACTAGTATGAAAAACTGAGATGACAGCCCAATGCAATGAGGCAAGCTTGGCTTTGTTTTGTTACAAATGCAATGAGGCAGTATGCCCTAAACTACTTAAACCCAAAATAAGTTTGATAGTTATAAAAATTAGCTGTGAAGCAAGAAAATCACCTGCAAAAGATATGGGAAGGCAAAGTCAACCATGTTGTTCATCCAAGCAAGTTCAAGAGCAACATCGGGTCGAATCAATTCATAACAAACAAAGAGGCATGATGCAAAGCATTCTTTCTTTCCCTGCAATAATTGACAATATAAAGATTAAATCATGTTCACCAAATTAACACAAATATATATAAATGCTGAACAGAGAAAGTAAGAATGGAACCTAGTGTACAAGCTCTAAATATAAGTACCCAATTATCATACAACTCCACATTCCCCTAAATTAATGATGTCTTTCAAAGTACATATCACTCCACACTGAAACATAATCCCCCTAAATTAGAAAACAGTATATACTATGTCCGGCACCTGTTCAATGAAATAAATTAGCAACTCCTCTGCGAGTTCACGATCACCAGATTGTGAAGCTGTCTCCATGGCATCTTTGTAAAGGTTATCCTTCTTAGACAGTGCAATAGACTGCTTCCATCTGCCAGCTTTTTTGTAAATATAAGCAGCAACACGTCTCATTTCCAGAAGCTCATGTTTCTCAATCTGTTCATACATTGGAAAACAAGGTTATAAATTCAGACAATTATCCACAAAACACAATGTTGACAGTTGCACCTCACCTTCTGAGCAAGGCCTATCTGATCAAAGTTATCATGCATGTCAATTGATTCACGCAATCTCTCATAATCCTCCTCCTCCACGTAAATTTCATTCAAAGCTTCATTCACAGCAGAAACATTGTTGCTCTGAACTGCAACCATGTATGGTTTCACAAGGAGCAGATGACCAGCCTGAAATCACAAAAGATAATACATAACCTCACAGTATTAGAGTGAAAAGAAGAAATTCAATCTAGATAACTGAAACAATAATTTTACATGTAAGTACCTTTCTCATAATGTCAACAACACGTGTATGGTCGACACGAAGTGCAAGCACATTGAGTAGATCGTTGATAAGATCAGGATGCTCTTGCAAGTAGAAGTGAACAGCCTTATAATATAGCTCCACGTTAGCAACTTTGACTGCAACGTCTTTGAACTGCATGTGATCCCATGCTTCGGGGGAATGGTTCATGATAGTAGTTGCAGCATTATCAAACTCATCATATTGGATATATAAATAGGTAAGTTCCTTCCAGTGCTGCTGTTCATCACAAGCTCGTATAAGCTTGGGAATATTGAGACGGGTTGAAAACAATTTGATGTGCTCCATAAGTTTTTCATAACGATATCTGGCATACAGAACTCCCAACTCGGTAAAAATGCCCATATGTGCACGTTCCAATCCTAAACCACTCTCCATGAGAGAGATTAGTTCATTGAAGTATCCTCTGTTCTGGTAATATTCACTGACTTCTTCCAAATCATCCACCTACAAAGTTCACAATGGATGATGATGAGATATATAGCACAAACATTTGTATCCTCAATAAAAATCAACAAGATGATTATGAATCTTTAAAATACTAGCACGCAAAGATAAAGGTTATTAAATGAGAAACATATATAAGATTGGACATTCGAAATTTGATCTAAATAAAATACCTGTATAATAATGTTTAGCCCACATATTTGAGCCAAACGGAACTCCTCTGCATCAACACAAGCAAAGCAAACTTCCTTCCATGTCTTTGCGCTGTTGGCCTTTCGTGCTGCGTCAACAGCACCTTGAAACTGTTTCAGCTTGACAAGTGTGATGGCCAACTTCGCCCAGTTAGATATAAATGCAAATATTATTTTTGCAGCCTCATAGAGGGTGTCATCGTACAAGCGATCACCAACATTTTGGAGATTAGCAACATTTGGCATGAGAATAAATTCTTCAATATCACCCAGCCTATCAATCTTCGCATATGCATAAATAAGCTCGCTATCCACCTTGGGTTCTTTGACCTTCTGTCTAACCATCAAAAGGTACCTCACCAAGTCATGGTACACGTCTGCATCCTCAGCCGCACGAATAACATCCAGGAATTGAGTAGAGTCATCAGCACGAATGAATGACTCAATTGCATCGCTCACCAGGCCTTCCCTGAGTTGAGCCTTCGCCACCTGGCTCCAAACTGCATCTTCTTCAACACGGAATGCAAACTCCACAGCTCGTTCAATGCTTCGGATATTATCCAATAAGACATTGACAGCTTGAACATTCAAGTTGAACTTCTTGAAAATTGCAAATGCTTCCTCATATAGTTGTGCTTCAACAGCCACTTCCCCTACTGCAGGTCCATCAAAGTTATCTAGTCTATTAATATAATCCATGACTCTAGACGGATCAGCCTTAATAGCCGTCAAGATAAGCAGGTTTTGCAAGTTGAAGTTCCCACTGAATGCAGAGTTTTGCAGCACAATCTTTTCAAGAAGCTCAATTAGTTCATGGGGCAGATCAGCTGTCATGAAAGCTTTAACAGCCGCAGAAACTTGTTCTGGGCTCTTGCTTTCTGGCAAAGCAGTAGATACAACTTGATCAATGAGCTGTCTTCTGTAGGCATTCTCAGGATTAAGAACCTTCTCCCAAAGATCAGCATCCATCCTTTCAACCACATATCTGCAACCAATGGATAACTAATAAGCCTCCAAGCACCGGATAATCCATGCAAAAGTACCAAAACTTAAAAGTAAACAATTCACAAACCTTGCTTGCAATTTGAATAAAGAGTTCTTATTTGTGACGTTGATGAGTTCATCGTCACATTGTCCTCGACGGTAAGCCACAACTGCCAGTGTTGGATCACGTTTCTCACAATACTTACCCACCACACGTGAATCATAGTATGGGTTGGTCGTGAGGAAGTGCTCTGGATTGTTATTGCTATCGATGATGATTTTACCGAGAGCATTGTGGACGTGAACATCTTGACTTCCTTCACTTACAAGATGCTCCAAGAACTGAGTGAGTAACCGAAGTCGATTCCTGAAAAACATAAATGTAGCATAAGTAACATGAAGCAATTGATACAAGAAGTGAGATGGAAGGATTAAATGAGAACTACCTTTTCTCACATTCTTCAACGAGGGGCTCGACTGGAAGCAAAGAACGAACGGAAAGAATGAGGCCTTTAATAAAATCTTCAGGGCATTCATCATCTAATAGCTGCCCCACAACTAAGGGAGCATTCCCAGGGTTAACCTATAGAAGATAAAAACAAAAATAAGCATAAAAGACAAAACTCTAAAACACTTAAATGAGGAAAATTTTGCATGATAGTGAATGCATCTGCATGTGTTCAAAGCAAGAAATCAAATACCTTCTGAACATAGCCTTCAATGTAGCGAAGCATGTTGTTCGTGTAAAGGTAGTGTGTCAGGTCTGGAACAAAGCCAAAGCGGTCACAAACATTAATCAGTGGCCTTGCATCAGGAAGCTTGGCTTCCATCAAAAAGTTCTTTGTCTTCTCAGGATCATAGAAATTTGATTCTCTGGTCACTCGCTCCACCTCCTTTATTTGTCCAGTTTTAGCAGCTGCTTCTATATACTTGAAATGTATATCAGGATCCTCACTGTCATATGGTAAAAAATAAAACCAAAATTTTTAAGTTTTTTTTTTTCCAAAAAAAAAAAAAAAAAAAAAAANATTTTTTTTTTTAAAAAAAAAAAAAAAAAAAAAAAAAAGGGACTCCAAATTCATACTTGTCATTAAATGGACATTCTGTAACCCACAAACAAAAGGGAGTTGTTTCTTTGAAGAAGAAACTAACCTTGAACTCAAATATGATCCCAGGAAAAAATACAGCCCCTCATATGACTTGAATTGCTCAAAAAGTTTTATGCAAGCATCAACACCCAGCTGCTCGCAGTATTCCTTGGCAGTCTGCAAAGAAATTACAAGTTAGCTCCAGCCAACATAGCAAAATACTACTACCATAGTGACATAACACCGAAATCATATGCCCCATACCTGCACAATTATTTGAAGGTTGCCCCTCAGATTAACCAGCAAAAGGTCCTTCATGCACTCCAACGCCCATTCCCGTGAAAGAGTACCAAAAAACTCAACAAGGGACTGCAATGATTCAAATTCATCCACATTCGTTAAACAACTATACAATTCTTAGTCCAAGAAAAGGTATAAGCATTGGAAATACATACCTGCGGCTCAATTGCATGTGTATTCACAATGACGCGCTTAATATCAGGCAACTCTGTATAATGCTGCATAGGAATTTTCAATTTTGTTTAATTCAAACAACACATTGGCTCTATGTCCATAATGGATGATTATAAGGAAAAAAAATACAAAAATAATGACTGCATTAATCTATATTACTTGCAGAGCTCGCATATAGAGACCAGCTTTTTCACAAAGTTGGGCAATTCGAGGACGATCATAGTGGCTGAACATTCCATTGGCCAAAATAGCATCAGCAACATTAGGAAAGGTTACAAGATTTATTTCCAAGACCTGTTAATCGGGGGAAAAAAATCATGTAACTGAGCTCCATTCGCAGAAATAAAAATCACATACTCGGAGCAAATCAATCAATGAAAAAATAACTAACTAATAACCTTTGATTGAAGATAACCATGTTCCGGTAGATTTGGCTTCAAAACATCCAACAGGAAGGCTGTTGCTTCACGGATCAAGTTCCTCTGAATAAATCAATGACAGATTCAAATTTATGAAAAAATAAGAATCTTAAGCAATTAATTTGCATTTTATAAGAACAACTTGAACAAAGTTCTAAGTTATATGAAGCATATTAAAGAATAAATAATGAAATGCAGCAAAATATAATTTTAACCAGATGCTGTACGGAGAACTTTTATCATTCACAACCAATGAATTTATAGTATTATACAAGTTAGTAGCAAAAACACAGCAATGGCACCACACCTGAAGAAAAAGATCTGTAATGGTATTGTAATCAACTGGACAACCTCCCTCCATTTGAGACATCATTAATGCAAAATTAACAGCACCCTGCATCGAAACTCTCAAACAGTAACCAATCTTGCTCCAAAAGAATAGTTTGTTCTTATCAAATCGCCTTTAGATCCAAATTGGAAGCCAAGGCAAAAGTAGAATTCCATACAAACTTTGATCATTTCAACAGAGATACAAAAATATAAAATGTTAGCATATAACGTGGGACTAATGTGTTGTTTCATATGCTTCAATCCAAAGGCAATTACATACCTGAGGGTCTGTTCGAAGAATAGTTTGCAGAAGAAACAAATAGTCAGGCGTATACCCAACCTAAAATTAAAAGGAAATTGCGAACAGACTTAGACCACATGACTCATAAAAATAAAAAATTTACAACTGTCAACATAAGAGGTATTTAACTTACTTGCTTCGAGTAAATTAAAATTTTGTCAAACTCCCTACGCTCTGCAAAAGCAGCAACAACTTTTGGGGTTGCTCTAGCTTTTATATAAATTTTCAGTGCAAGATCATTATCCACAGTCTGCCATACAAACAAGGCCACCAAATATTAATTTGCAATGCCTGCAAAATAGAACCAATTCAACAGAAGGGGGAAGTTAATTTTCAATCTCAAATGGCAAGGCAAACCTTCACAAGGTCCCCAAGTTCCTCACTGCACTCCAACTTATCCTCTGCCAGCCAGTTTTCCAAAAGATTCTTTTTGTTCTGGTTCACAACAAGACGAGATAATTCCAATGACTCAAATGCATTGAGCTTTCCTCTTGTTAAAAGTGTCCCAAAGTACTGCAACAGAGGTGGTGTTTGCCCAGCTTGCACAGGTACACTCTGCAGTAATAAGATAGAGAATTAAACCATTATTGTTAATTTCATGTCATCTCAATTCATCTGGAAGAGAATTCAGTCCTTAATGAAGAAAACTATTTAAATTTAAAAATCTGAAAGAAAACCTGAAACTTGGCAACTGTATCAGGTGTGCGGAGTAGTCCTTGAGGAGATTCAGCAGCAAGCTCAGCAGCCTCTTTATACTTTGTTTGAGCAAATAGTTCTTGGAAACGCTGGACAACCTGAAAGATTCAACATGGCATGCAGCCAGCCAACTTCTTAGTATACAAGAGAAAATAAAAAATGCTTAGATAAATATCCTTCATAGCAGTAATACATCAGCCATGGGTTAAAAACTTTCAGTTGGTCATCATAGGCTCTCTATGCAATATTTTCAACTAATTTTGTGAAACCAATTCCATGGTACAGATATGAAAAAAATGTAGAAATCATGCAATAAAAACTCGTGAAGACACAAAAAAACTACATTTAAAAATCACTCTTCTGATATGCATCAACCCAGCAAGATGGAACTAATTCTTTCACTAAGTTTTGGAAGTAGGCTGAAACATCTTTTTTGCTTATAAGCAGATAATATACTTCATTTAAAATGGTTAACAACCAGTTCTAAAATATATCATGACTCCAGAAGTTACTTTCACATTTTTGGAGAATATCCATGCAAATGCCTTAAAAGACAAGGGAACCATTCATTTCCATTGCAAACCACAAATGGTTTTGCTTTATAACAAATACCTGTAGGAATCAACTTTTAAACATTATTTAAAAAAAAAAAATTAATTAAATTAAATTAAAAAATACCATGCATCACGCTTCCAGAAGTCACACCTTGTTCCCCATATTAAATCATAATTTAGAAAAAATATATGCCTGCGAATATATTAACTTACTAGATTCTCTGCACCAGGAAGGTTTCCTCTCTTGGCAAGATTGACTGCAAGCTCCAAATTGTTTAACTGGGAACAGGTAATAAGCATATAAAGTGTGTTTAGTAATATATCTCTTTCCAGTGATGTGTAAAAGAAGGAAAGCTTGTCTACATACTTGGCCACTGACAAAAGGCACTATTGTTGCTTCATTCACAGTGGCCAATAAAACCTGGCCTCGCCTATTGATGGCATAAAACCCTCCCATTGATGAAGCTTCGGATGTCAAAAATATCGGATCAGGACTAATTCTGTTTCTGTATACAGCTGCAGCAGTCTCTAAATCATAAACAAAGAGTAGCCCAAGCTTGGTGATAACATATATCAAACTGTACTTGTGGGATATCTGCCAATAAACACATTTGTGAGTTAATATTCACATAAACTACTAGAACATCATACAAATAACATCAACAGTTGTACCTGCATGGCCACTGGAAAGTCATCAGCAAAATCAGGAGGAAAGAAAAGATCTGCCTGTTTCTTTGTAAATGATGGCTTTCCTGTCAACAACTTTTAATGTTAGAATACAAACAGATAATAGTTCTGAATTTACAAAAGAAAGATTGTAGATGTGGAAAATGGCTGTATAACATGATCAGTCATTTCAAACTTCTCGCATTCTTCAGTCCAACTATAATCCTTCTATGAGACAACTATCAAGGTTCTGATCTCGAAATTCTTGCAAAATTCATAATTTCATACTTGCAACCAAAAATTTCCTTTGTCATAAATTGAACCTTAACAGACTAAATGTCATAATTATTCTGATTAAACCATCAAATCTGGTACTCTCAGTCTCCTAACTTCTTTAAATGAATTTTCAGCAAAGTTTAAAAAACAATAAGGCCATCCTAGGATTATTTTCCCAAAAAAGGAAGCAAAACTATAAAATTAGTTCAAAAGTTCCTTTTCGGTGAATTTTTAAGTAAGAAAAAGAAAAGGAAATAAAAATTAGCAAGAGCAAAAAATAATGCTACAAGTAACACATTAGACCATGCTAACCTGGCTGGGCACCAAGCTCAATAACATGCAGTTTTGATGTAATCTGCCCAGCATTGAAAGACTTCGTGGCAAAGGAAATAAGAGTGGAAGGATTCTCATTCCCTGGAATCTGCACAAGACAGGCGAAAAGACACAATCATCTTAATTTGATGGGGTTCATATGATACCAGAACCAAAAGGAAACTTATAGTGACGAAAAGTCTCACACCTTAAATTGGGCAAATGATGCAGCATGGGCTTCAAGAGCTTGACTACGCTGTTGATCCACAGAGAAAAGTTGCATGTTCCCTTTAACCAATTGCGGCCTCTGTAAACGGATAGAAGGATATCAACATTAGAACACCATAATGTTATTAGAAATACTTCTAAGCATAACAAATAATTTAGTCATTTAATAATAGAAGTGAAAAACAAAATATATAAAAGCAGTAAGCACTTGTAAAATGATTTAAGAGTCCAATTTAAGTATGCAAAATGGCAGAAAGATCAAATCATATTAGAGTGGCTCATAAAGGCATTTTAAAACCAGATCTATCATATCTTTTCTTCTTATTTGGGAGCCAGGAGGGGACGGAGAAGTTTTAGAGGTAAGGAACCTAGAAATGTGAAGGCTCCAAAGGGTTTGAGGGCACGTCACAGATCAATAGGGACTAGAAAAAGCCCAGCTACCCTGAGATTATTTGGAGTAATATTTAAGTCCAATCTACTCCAGCTGCCCCTATTACAAGAGAAATGTACTAGTACCATGCAGTAACCTATTACATAGCATAAGTAGTTTCAGTTTCAAAGAGCAATATTCTTTCAACTGAAACCAAACATTATATCCTAGAGTAATGAGAGCATCACAGAGCAAACTTCTGATAAACTAAAGAAACCACATACCTCAGCAGAACCAGGAGCAATTCCAATCAAAACTAACCACTTTTCACTGGGGTCACATTTGTAGTTTATTATCTGATTGTTAGCCAAATTAGCTGTTCTATCAAACACCTTGACTGGCTCAGAATCACCTGCACAGAGAATTGGTTGAGATCCATACACCAGCAATTTGCAAAAAACAAGCAGATTATTAGCGTCAGAAGAGAATACTATTGGAAAAGAAATAATAGAGAACCAAAAATAGTAGCCCTATATAACATTCTGTTAGTTAAAGAAACTTATATTACCTTCAATCAACCAATGGTACATTCCGTTAGTTAAACATTCCGTTAGTTAAAGAAACTTCTATTACCTTCAATCGACCAATGGTACATTCCGTTAGTTAAACATTCCGTTAGTTAAAGAAACTTATATTACCTTCAATCGACCAATGGTACACCGAGGACTGAGTGACCATGCCCAACATCTTTGGACTAATCCACTTCCAAAAGACAACCTACACAAGAAGTAGGTAAACATTACCATTATATAGCTTGAATAAAGATAAAGTTACTTCTATTTTAAATGAAAACAGTAGAGACCGAATATAGCTATTTATAAAATGTCATGAAAACCTTTATATAATATTTATCTCACCTGTTCAGGCATCTGGTGTGACTTAATTTTAGATTTCAACTCGATGTTAAATATTTGCAAGTGATCCTGAGTTGTTCCCGGGAGTTGTGCTACAAAAGAGTATTCTTGTTCATGATTATGAATTGTGCACATATGTAACTAAAAAGCATTTAAAGTTCAAAGAGAACATGATCATTTAAAACCTCAATGAGTCTCTGGGAACACAATTTTTTATGCTACAAATATAAGATTTCCTAAAGCCAATAAAAGAACTTCCAAAGTGCTGAACAAAAGTATCCTTGTAAAGGCCATGATATCCTGACTGTAGTCATGATGCCTAATGCATATATGGAAATAGAAGATTGAATAAATTCTCACCACTATAGCTAACATCACCATTCTCAATCAAGTAAAGAACAAAATATACAATTCATAATCACAGAAACCATTGTTTTAATCTACAAACAGTGTTTTCATATGATACAAGAACCTCACGGGCTACAAATAAGTCCACTAACTGTAAAACCTATCAAAATATAACTATGATCTCCCATATAAACTATGTCTTGATACACTAAAGCCCCCATAAACCCCCATCCTCCCACCACAACAAAAGATAAAAGATAATCAAAGATAAAAATAAATAAATAAATAGGGATACAACCAGAAGATATTCCATTCAAAAAATGAGTTCATCTTTCATGCATGCATGAAATAGGATGAGTATATATAATAATTAAAATCCTGAATTAGAAGTATGGTAGCAGTACATAGAAATCAGATATTTGACCAAGATTAGAGATTACAAACTATTATGAATTGAGCTTAATATAGCAATGATAATGCAACCTAAACATGGCAGGCAATACTTTAGATTTGTGTTGCAGCATGACAAACCTCAACCTAGGAAATAAATATATCCTTGAGAAACATTTTGTAGACGTACAAGAACACTAGGAATCATAGACCATCACTGTTCAACTCTATGCAGACAAAATAGACAATGTGCTTCTTCTAGGCAATATTTAAATTGCAAAACCCAGTAAATATAATTCTAATCCTCGCAAATATGCTGCAAACAATATATATATTGTCATAAAACTATTAAATCCTACCTTTCAGGGCAAGGATTCGAGTATTGGGATTCATAAGAGCAGAGTCGGCTGTGATAGGCCGCCTCAGCGGCTGCATTGGCATACTCATATCAATAATCACGACACTATTTTGGGGCGAAGTCTCTCGCACACAGATATATTTGTCCGATTCCATCGTAACATTCGTGAACGTAATATGTTGTGGGTTGATCCCAACACTCGGTAGCTGCAAAGCACACATCAGATCAAAAGGAATTCACCACTCAACATTCCAATACTCATAAATCACGTCACTTTTCCACTATTTTAAGCTATATAAAACAGTAACTTAGCAGATTTTAACGAGATAATCCAATCATAACATAGATCTGCACACGTAAAATTGTGTCAGATCTACTGAAACTTTAACACAAGCTAAACGCGTCGGAAAAAATTCAGCTAAACTATTAGCTATTAATCAGCTTATAAACCAAAATTCATACAAAAACAATTGTTAGTTAACGCAATTATCGAAATCTATAAGTGAGATCAATTTCTACAAAAACTGAATAATTAAAAAACGCCAAGTGAGTGAGAGAGACGCTTACAGTTAAGACCTCCTTCATGGAGATCGGGGCGTTGGCAGCCGCCATGCTGGATCAGATCGCAGCTGGTAATCGACGAATCAGAGATCTAAGGTTGAGATTGAATCCTCAAATTGGGGAGTCAACAGCGGCAGCGGATTCGAATCGCTGCGAGATCTAGGGCAGCGATTAAAACCTAGAAGAGAGATCTAGAGAGAGAGAGAGAAATGAAATTTTAAGAAAAAGAAGAGAAGAAGGAGATCTTATCTAAGGCACAGGCACTACTAAGAAATGTAATTGGTAAAAGAAGAAAAATTAAAAATCAGACACGAAGGAAGGAAAAGGATGTGTTAAAATGTGCCTAAGCTGATAGTGCGCATCTAGTGGCTCTGGTTTTATAGGCGACCGGATTCGGGTAAGATCCGACCCGGATCTGCTTTAACCTCCGTGATTAATTTCTTTAGTTATTTTGATTAATTATCACAACACTCATTAACCGCCGTGGGTGGCTTAATGCAAATACGAGATTATTGTGTTTTAAATATTGTCTAATAAATACATTTAAAATAATTAATAAATTATAGTTTAGTGACATGATAAATTTTATTCATCACTTAAATGGATAAAAAGAAATTTAATTTATTTAAAAATAATAATACTATAATAATATAAAACTATCACTAAATTTATCATTACCCTATACTATGGTAGAGTAACATTTAAATGATTTATTCAATTTAATCAATAAAACTTACCATGTCCTTAAACTTTGATCATTAATTTTTAAGATAAACGACATTGATTCATTTTCTTAATAATACAAATACCTTTTATATTGTTACAACAAAAATCTAATACTTATTTTATTTTATTCGGAACTTAAAAAATGAGAGATTGTATAAGAGAAATTACAATTAAATAGTGCATTTAATGCAACTAATTTCATCAACTTAAGTAAATATGTAATCTATGAAGTTAGGAGATCTGTTATATTGATGTTTAATATTATATGATATTCGAGGATCAAAAATATATTCAAAACTAAATTGTTGAAAAAAAAAAATTTGGTGTAAATGATTCCTAGGAGCCGAACGTAGCTCAACTAAACAAAATTGTATTATTTAAAAAAAAAAAAAAAGATAAAAAATGGCATCAAATCTACCCTAAATAATTAAGGGCAGCTAACGAGTTTAACTTGTCATGGATGCAAAAAATTCTCATTGATTGAGAATCTTGGTTTGGCCTGAATCGGTTTAACTTTCTCGTGGAAGTGAAGCGATAGTCATTCTTATTATCAATTATTGTTTTAATTGAAAAAGAGTAGCAATCAATCAAAGCTTATATGGTATACTTCACCAAAAATCATCGTCATTTTCCTATATTGAACAATTATAAATATCTTGCACAGATGATAAACATGTAATTACCAATTAATACAAATCAGCTGCTATTTTCTCCTATTCAACTTGTACTAGCAAACATTCCTCCGTTGGTGGCAGACCAAAAAGCAGCCCAAAACCATCAGCAGCGGGAGACTAGGAGAGAGGGATATGAATCCTCTTCTCGAATGCTACATATATATATATAAGCAACATCGTGAAATTTCTAGAATGAAAAGAAGGTATAAATTCAATCAATAAAACCCTTCTTCCCTTAACTTTAAAAGTAGAATTTGATCAAAGATTAAGATGAATTTAGTGAAAACAATGGTTAGGGACCAAGACGATTCTGTTAGATATTTTGGGGTGGAAAAGCAGCCAGCTAGTAGCGTTAGCTGTTGGTGTTGACTGAGAGTTGGGAGGGGTGTGGCTTGTGTCGTGGGAAGCATTTGGTAGGCTTACAGCGTTTATTACGTAAAGGTATTTTTCAGGCCTGGCCCAGTTTGCCCAGTACGTCCAGAAATGGAGAAAAAGGCCTCCTAGTCCACTTCTTCATTTATACGAGTAGTCTTGTTGACTAGATACTTAACAGCATCAA
The DNA here is from genome assembly GCA_026225775.1 of Bursera palmeri. Lineage (NCBI taxonomy): Eukaryota > Viridiplantae > Streptophyta > Magnoliopsida > Sapindales > Burseraceae > Bursera > Bursera palmeri. The sequence goes on along the minus strand of JANKKB010030095.1, from coordinate 29,110 downwards.
TGCACAAAAATGTTATCAATCTAATTCACTAATTCACTTTTGAAAGATTGAAACTGATTTCTTTTAAGAAAAAAAGAAAACAATACCGGCATAGTTGTTTGAACTCAGACTGGCATTCGACCTGACTGGAATCAGCTGTCACAATTTATTTTATTTATCTTATAAGAGAGAATGAGTTTGGAATACTTTGAAAATAGTATGCGGTTCCGTTGGCAGATTCTGAAAATAACATATAATTAAATGCCAGTGATCTATAGACCCCTTCCCTTTGCATGAACTTTATGTGCCGAATCATAAGGCAAACAGACGAAGCCCAAAGCTACCATTATCATGCTTATGCTCACAAACAGCTACAAGGAAACAGAAGAAGCATCAGTATTCCTTTTTTTTTTTTTTTCACTTTTCACCCGGAAACATACAGCAAGAAATTGACATTTTTAGATAATCTAGATTTTAGAAACAACAAATCAAAGTATTCTAATAGCCTAATGCAAAGAAGAATATTATTTCTGCCACTGCCAGCTGCCGAACATGACTGACCTGGTCCAACAACTAAGCAAAAGCCAAAAGCGCAAACAACTCTGGCTGTCAATTGACTTCCTGAGCTCCTATATGTTTTTACAGTTAAAGGTAGAAAGCAGATTGTCCCTTGACAACGGCTTAACAGCCTTAACTGCCAGCAGCACCGTACAACACAACTTTAAAGAAACAAAACTATAATTCTTCCTGTTGTAATGAATGTGAAGCCGCTCTTCTTCAACAGAAGCACATGAATATAAGATCATAAGACAGCAACAAGGCAAGACTGTGAACAAAATAACCTATCTATTCTTCTGCCACTACACAAGATGTACGAATTTAATTGGGTTATAATTTATTATTTGAAAATGTAAAAATTACAAGTACCATAATATTAATATACATGAAATTGCATCTCCTCCGATACGAGAAGAAAATTAGAAGAGCATTTGGCCGTCTACTACAACGACATATTTTGATAGAACTTAAAAAAGCTAAGGTCGCTACTACCATGTCTACGTTTTGGTTAACGAACTGAGGGAAAAAATCCCTTGAAACTGGGATTTTAGCTTCTATAACTGCAAATTCTTCTTCAAAAACACTTGCAGTTGAAGAAGCAAAGATCACAGATCACCTATCTTAATATAAAATAATTCCCTCTCCTAGGCTAGAAGTGAAATCAGGATGAAAAATGATCCAACTGGATGATCATAACACTTATATCATCCATGGAGCCTCTCCTTACTGACAAGTCAGCTAGCTTTTTACAAGCAGTAAATGGTTCTGGCTTATCTACACCCACACAAAACGGACGCACTACGTCTACAGCTTCCTGATTAGAGACCTTGTCCCAAAGACCATCGGAGGCGAGGATCAAGAACTCGCATTCTGGCTTGATTCTGAAAATCTTGGTCTCGGGTTCTGCCGTTACCCACTGTTTGAACTGTCTATCTCCAATTCCTCTTGACACGGCCAGAGAGCCCTGAATTCTCCAAACGCTGTGATAACAGTCCACATAACCACCCTAAAAGAAGACACATTACAACAGCTTACCATCAGCTAAAATTATCAACATAAACTTGAAGAAATTACAAAAAAAAAAAAAAAAAAAGGGCTCACCAGGGCTTGAANAAGACACATTACAACAGCTTACCATCAGCTAAAATTATCAACATAAACTTGAAGAAATTACAAAAAAAAAAAAAAAAAAGGGCTCACCAGGGCTTGAATCCTTTCTTTTTCATCTCGTCTTGAGGGCTGGTGATCAGACGTGAGTGCCTCGGCAACTCCTCCACGGCTCATAACAGCACGACAATCACCGGCATTTGAGACCACAATATGGCCCTTTTGCAGCAATGCAGTAACACAGCAAGTGCCACCGCCGTGATTTTGTTTTAGAAACTCGGCATCTGTGGTCAGGTAACCCTTTCTAACTGCACTCTCAATGCCCCCTTCTTCACGTCTACTGGATGTCGCTTCTGCCATAATGTTTTTACCCAATTTCTTGGCTGCAAATTCTGCCGCTTTTGCCCCTCCATGTCCATCAAAAACTCCAAACAAAGCCTGTGATCAAACAATACCAAATTTTTTAAGAGAAATTCATTGATTTTGACTAACTCTCATATGAGAAAAAGAAATTGGTTATGAAACTCTAATATTTGTTTCTTAATACCTGTCTGGAATCTCCATGAAGATCAACAAAAGCAGAGTAGCGATCCTCCATGGTACAACCTCTTCTCCCTCTCTTACAATAAACGGAGTAGCCTTCCTCCTCCACTTTCACTTCATCCAGACTCTCCCCTCCACGAGGCGTCAATGTCAATCCAAATCCACTTTGCCCCATCAGCGGGATACTTAACCTAGCCGGCCTTTTCCTTTTCAATAACGAACAACCGCCCTCCTTTTTAGCGTTCACGTGTTTTTGAATCCGAAACGATAGCGGCGATGACGGTGAAGGTGACGATGATAACAGCGGTGACGGTGGCGATTGAGGTGGTGGGCCATGGATCCTTGGAGATGACGAACAAGGAGAAGCCGATGGCTTGTAAAACATTGACGAAATTCTTGACGACGGTGAAAAAATCGGTGAATTCGGTACCACAACTGCGCACGGCATCTCTGTCTTTCTCTCTATTCTCTTGCTTGTTGCTTCTCTTTCTGCTTGAAGTTTTCTTCTGCTATGTTTCCCTAAAAATCATATATTTATAAAGATACAATGAGGACAGAGACGATGTTGGTTTAAGGGAATTGACTTGGATTGACTGGTTTCAATTTGAAAAACTTGAAGAAATGACTCACGCTCGTCCCCACGAACGTGCGAGAAAATCATTATGAAAAGGGAAGTTCGCCGACTGTGGAAGAAAGTAGTTGTAAGACACGCGAGTTAGGTGCGATTGTATTTACGTGGAACTGAAGAAAATAAGTTTGTTATGAGTTAAATAGAGATAATTAATCGGCAAGGAAAGAATATGAGGCGGTGGATTTTTATGACTAAAATGTTTCAACGGTCAAACACGTTAAATCGGTGGAGAACGAGTCTCTCTTTCTCTTTTCTTTGCATAATATTGGACACGTAGCAAATTCTTATTAGTCCACGTGCGTGGTCAAAGTTTAAGCTTTGTGGTTTCTACCGAAATTGATTTGATCACAATCGGTTGCTAGTGCCGAACTGCCCTGCCGGCAATGTTGCTCTCTTCTTATTTGTGGTCCAAGTTACCAAGTAATGCTATGCTCCAGCTCCAACTCCATCTGTTACCTGGTTGGACAAAAATTAATGTTATAATATTATCGTTGACTTGTTTTTAGACATATTTTTATGGAACTGGTTTTGAAAACTACGTACTTAGTGGAGTTCAAAATTATCGATTAATAATTTTATTCTATTTGAGTCAAACATTCATAAACAAACTATTAATACGATCAGTTGCTTGAAAAAGGTCCCAATTATGGAAGTGAGAAAGCGAGAATAATTTGAATAGCCTTAACCTATCAAATTCCATGATCCATGATAAAATCGAAAGTATGTAACATCAATAACCAACATCAACCACTAATTGATTTACTAATTTAACTAATCCTATGAAGGGGAGACCTAAATTGATGGTTAATTAAATACAAAATCAGCGAGTCAAAGATTAAAACCCTCGTTAAGAGGGGAGTGTTTGTGGTGTAATTTGTAACATTGGAGTTGGATTATGGTACAAATGAGGTTGGTGTAATCGAGTGGTTATGCAATTGTAGTTTGCCTCGGATAATAGATCTCTTCTGAGTTGCTCAGTCACAACTACTCAAGAGATTTGGTAAGAATTTGAAAATTATATGCAAAGAAGCTTTCCACAGTTGCAGACGCCAATTGATTCCTTCTCTGCCTCAGTCATGGTGCATCTACTGGTAATCCTTCAAGCCTTACATTCATGAACTGGGTCAACAGAACATTCAAATATATTATAATATCTTCATTATAAAATGTACATCAAAGAACGATCTTAAGGGAAGAGGTCAATATCAAGAAAGTCCTGGAAAGTTCTAGATGCCAGTCATTAATGTCTTTGGCACAGCCCATATGTCTTATGGGCATATGCAAACCTCCGCAATGCAGTTGTTGAGGCTGTCGTAATAGAGAGAGAGAGTTTTATCTTTAAAATCAAAATTGTATAACTTACAAGCATAACGTAAAATTAACACGGTTTGAAAATGTGCAATTTTTACATATACATAATGTCATAGTACAACAGACAAATTTACCTCATGGAAGGAAGGCTACACATTCGGAAGACCGTCTCTGTCCTATCCCATTGAAGACCCCAAAACTCCACCAATCTAGCACTAAAAATTGGCTCAAAGTCAGCGATTGCATTAAGGATAAAAGATTAGTAATCGATGATCGATGATGTTAAAGGACCAATAACTTCAGAAGTAATCTTAAGTAGGAAAAATCTTGCAGTAACAGCAGAAGCCAAAGTCATGCCAGACCATTCTGAAAGAGGGGCCCCCAAGATTTCACCATTTAAGAAAAGCACTTAATAAGTTCACCAACATCCAAACGTAAACTGGAAAAAAATCAAATAGTTTTGAGTTTCTTCAGCCTGACACATTGGTTCCTTAATCCTTATAACATGGTTCAGTAATCATCAAACCAGAATTTGTAGCTCCCCGTGACATTCCATTATCCAGCTTATCAGAGTTAGTCACAAAATCTACGTCTGCAAAATGTAGAGGAGATACGGAAGAACGCACAGCTTTTGAATATTTAACAAGATTAGATTATACAGACAGGAAGCTTTAACAGTGCTTGAAGTAGTGCATAATCATAATTTACATCTTACCCGTCTTAATATCAATAACAAAAGTTAAAATAGGAAACACCTAAAGCACTCGAAGCGGCTGCAGAATGTTGGCAAATTCTTGGCAGAGCAACTCATCTTCTCTTGTTTCCTGCGTTGGTTCCATCAGAAGCTACCAAGAATCCAGGAAAATAAAAATTATAACAAAAAAAAAAAAAAGCACTACTGCATAGCATTTCATATCCCAATTTGTAGTGAGAGGATTGGTTGCAGTCAATCCAATACATCTTACTAGATGCCGGTAAAGTTTGACATAAGTGAGACATTACCTGAACTATACAGAAAGCTTAGTTAAAGAGCAGAAGCAAGTTTAGCATCCTAATTTTCGGAATATAAGCACACCATACTCGTGAATGATAGTCTTTCTCCATCTGATATTGGATAATAAATTAGCACAAAGATACCATAAGATTCATAACATACGCCATAAGAAACCAGAATGTACAAAATTACAACTCACTGTGGTTTACTAGCCAGGATTAGAAAACATAAAATCAATATGCATTATCGTAGAAATGAGAACTTTTCATTCTCAACCTAAAGAATAAAGAAATAACACTCTTGCAGTCTCATCAAATTGCAGTTTAATACTATCAGATATCCACATTTGATATGACCACATCACCGAAAGAAAATTAAACTACTCTTCTAGTTGTAAATGACAGATGAAGTTAACAATTACTAATGAAAAATTATACTTGAATTCATACTAGTCAAGAGGACTTACTATCACAAAAAGATCAATCAATTCCATATTATTTTTCTAGAATTGATTCATTTCTTAAGCAAATAAAAAAATAATAATAATCGTCACAATCATATAATATTAAAGATCAATCACTCTAAAAATCTCCATCCATTTTAAACAGTTGGGATCCTACCACTCCAATTAAAGCTGGACATGGCAGAGGCCTTCTGGTACCCTTCGATTCTCTTCTCGAAAAAGTCAGTCGTCCCCCTGAAGGGAAATCAGTTCCACCCAATCAAAAGGGTTCGCCACACCGTACACCTTCCCGTACCCAAGCGCACCCAAAAACCTTTCGGCAACGAACTCTATGTACTGACTTATCAACCCCCCGTTTATACCAACCAACGCGCACGGAAGCGCGTCGGACACAAACTCCCTCTTTATCTCCACAGCCTCTTTCACTATCGCCTTAAACGCGCTCTTCGCTTAACTTCTTCGTCCGCAACAGACTTTACAACAAGCACGTGAAGTTGCAGTGGAGTCCCTCGTCCATCGAGATTAACTCGTTTGAAAAAGTTAAACCCGGCACTAACCGCGCTTTTTTAACCAAAATATCGGGCATAAACTCCCCGAGAAAAAGATCCCTTCCAGCACGCAAACGCAACGATCCTCTCAGCGAGACCCCGAACACTTTGCCTCGTTAGCCACGCACGGCACCGTTTCGATCGCGTGAAACAAACGGCTTTTCTCTTCCGAGTCTTTGATGTAAGTTTCTAGAAGGGCGAGTCGATCTCAGAGTGGATATTCTCAATTGGATTTGAAAGCCATAGAAGGCACGGGCTTCGGCGACCTGGACTTCCTTCATGGACCGCGCGGCGAGGTTTTCAAGAACGATGCCATCGGAGGCAGCAAAGAAAGCGAGCACGTGACTGAAGAAGTGTTTCTCGTCGGAGGTTAAGGAGTCCCAGTGACGGAGGTCTTGAGACAAATCGACCTCCTCGGCCTTCCAGAAAGAGGCCTCGGGTTTCTTGTACATCTCCCATACTTGTGGGTACTGTATGGGAACATGCAGATACGGTCAGGGTTTGGGGCTAGAAGAGGCTCTTAGGGATTGAGGGCATTTTGGCACTTTTACTACTTATGACTGAGAGACAGAGAGGGGATTTCTGGATTCTGCTTCGCCATGGAGAGGATCGTCTGGTTTTTATACAGAAATTTGAGAGGGTAGACGGAGATATTTCAAAATTATGGAATAGGAGTAATTTTGGGGTTTTGCGCACACGTATTGTTTAATCCTGGAAGTGTTTTCTGAGGGTAAATTACGTATTTAAAGTTTGAAATTTTGGGGGTTTATAAACATGTTGTATTGGCGCCAGTTCGAGGTTTGAAGTTCAATTCAAAGTTAAAATATTGATGGACTGGAGCCAGGTTAGCGCGGTTTTAACGACCGGGAAAGGAGTGCCTTCGCATGTGGGTAAAGGAATTTCACGTGCCACCGGGGGCCAGCGCTTAGCTTTATTCTCATTATTAATGTTAGGCTTATAGAAATCAAGTTGAATTGTATGTTCATTAGTTCGTCCATATTTATGGACTCTGTTAAATATCTCTAAAGACTCTGATTATGTGAACTAATCAAATTACTTGATATTTGATGATAGCCATTCTAAGACTTAAAGATGCTCAATTTAAAAATTGATGCTGTTCAGTTGATGATTAAACTTTGTTTTCAAACTCCAATGTCTGTTAGACATAGGCAAGTCAACTTCAGGAAATTATTGAAAATTGGTAGATGCCAGTGAGGCAGGGACTAAAATATATTTACAATGTAGCGGAAGGATAAGGTCAATAGATTTCTAAAGAGGATGGATGAAACCTATTCTTACGCAGATGGATACACTGATACGCAATACACAGCAAAACTTCCCTAGTAAGAGTAGAGTGATTACTGACTCGGTGAATGAACAAGACGTGGCATCCACCCAGATTGTTTGTTCATATTCATCAAAATGAAAACATTACGTGTTGCTCTATTTACCCTCAACTGAACTATCGTGTCGTCTCTTATTTTCCTTGTGTGCCACAAGGACAGCATGCGTCATCGAACTAAACATATTGTACTTGGTATAAGATCCCACATTCCTCTTCTTAGTAACACCATCAGAGTGTTGAATGTTAACACCAGGAGCCATCAACCGCTGGCGTTTAGTTATAGGTTCAAGTGCTTATCGAAATTCTAATCGTCTTCTATCAGGTTTTAACTTCAGTCCAGACGAAGACCAAGGAAGAGAAGGAGAAATGTCCTCAGATCAACAGAAGGCTGAACTTGACGCCAGGGCCAGGCGAGGAGAGACTGTGGTCCCTGGAGGAACTGGTGGCAAAAGCCTTGAAGCCCAGGAGCACTTAGCCGAAGGTCAAATTTTGACTACGTGCATGTGTTTGTAATTTGTTTCCCTTGTCTCAACTAGGAACTTGTGGTAATTAATTAATTTGTTGTATTGGAATGAAGGGAGGAGCCGTGGAGGGCAGACGAGGAAGGAGCAGCTCGGGACAGAAGGATACCAGGAAATGGGCAGGAAGGGTGGACTCAGTACCGGCGACCAATCCGGTGGTGAACGTGCTGCTCAGGAGGGAATAGACATCGACGAGTCCAAGTTCAGGACAAAGAGCTAATGTGTTTTTGTAGTAGAGAATTTACAATATTGTAGAGTTGCGTTACTAGTGGCTTTAGGTTGGAGGTTCTTCATAGTAGCTGCCGTTGTGTCTCTTGTTGGTTTCATAATTTTGCAGTTGGTGCTTGGCTGCAGCCTCTTATGTTAGAGAGGCAGCCTATTTTGCCCGAGTCTTATTATGCCTTGAGATGTTTTAAGTAGAGATGTAACCGGCTGCCTTTGAAGTATGATAAAAAGTACTTCTATCATCGGCTATTTCTCTGTTTTAGTACTTGTGACGTGGAGAGCTTTTCACTTGGGTAAATCGTTGTACATTCTGATCGACTCTGACTTGGTAACTAAGCTTTGCATAGTACGGAACCAAGAGTACTCGATGTAACGAATATCAAATCAAGTAACAGAGAGCCTGTAAATGCAAGATAAAAGAAGGCTGCAATCTGAATGCATAATTCTTATTGCCTTCAAAATTCCAATCTGGATTCCATTACACTGACTGGGAGTTACAATTTTATAGTGTTCAAGCTGTTAATTTAGTTATTGAGATCAAGTCGAATTAATGATCAGTGTCATGAGATGAAAGGTATTGAATGATAAAATTAACAGTAATATTTATTAATTAATTAAATTAATAAATAAACTTTTTTAAGTAAAAAATGATAAATTTAATATAATATCAAATTATTTATTTTAAAATTATATTAAATATATATATTGATTCTTATATTCATTTATAAGATTTGAGATCTAATTGATTTTTAAGAATTTAATCGACAAATTCACATGGAAGAAAACTTGAGGTATTGAATGATAAATTATTAGTCAATGCGGGTCTCTTGCATCTGGGGTATTGAAGGATAAACTATATGTATGTTACTTCCATCATATTTGATATTTATTATATAATATCATTACCACATTAACATTAACTTGATTATTTGGATTTTACAGGAAGATGACCTGTTAAGTTTAAATGGAGCTCAGAATCATCATTTTGTTCCCACTTAAATAGGATTGACCTTTGATTGCTTTCATAGTCAGAGAGGGGGAACTGCTGCAGGATAAGACACTTTCCATATGGTATTCTATGAATGAATCACATGCAAATCAATATTTTACATAGATCGGACCAAACAACGTTTTACCTATTTTTTGATAGGCCATATCCGCTGGTGCCAATTTGAAAAATAATCCACAAAAGTGCCAACAAATCGAATCTCGAGCAGGAGATGATTTCAGGATATGCGCCTTGTGGAGAAACAAACCATCGGCGACTTTGGTATTGCACTACGTTTATCCTGTCCGTGAAACTTATCCCACGACCGGTTGAAAATGGCTCCATAGATCGACTACCTGAAGACAGCAACAATGTGCGAAAGTCTCTAAAACATAGAAATGAAGGCCACAATTTCGAGAAAAACTTGGCGCTGCAAAACTAATCTACTCGCATCACAGGGAGTGAACGTTAAAACGGTAATGCCGTCCCATTGAAAGCCACAAGCCAGGTTCACTGGCTGATACGAGAAGAGAGCAACTTATCTATCTGACCAATAGCATTGATGTGAGTGGTTGGGAATAACAAACACAGCAAGGGAATGAATGATGTTGAAAGGAGCGTGGGCTTGATTTTCTCCATTGCTGTCTTGATTACGGATGGAGTTGGCATGTTAAACCACTTAAGATACCAAGTAAGCAGTACTGAAATTTTCTCTTCGGATTCGTCCTTAGGCCACCTCCCTGAGTTCAAATAATTATTAAAATGATTTTCCAATCCCTCTGAACGGTTTAGGATCTCTTCCACTCGCTTCCTAAGAGACCCTATAAAGATAGGTTGAACAATGGCACCTCTCGAAGTGGTCAATCTTCCACTCAAAAGAGCCTCATTGTAGGCTACGGCAAGCTGCACTCACAAATGGATGGTCAAAATTTATAAAACTCAGTATATAGCCACCGACAAGATCACACGACATCAAGGGACTAAACGATGTAACTAACGGAACATAATTTGATTAGAGCTTGAACATTTAGAAATTGGTCTAAAACATTATGTCGGCCAACTGATTAGCGTTCCTGTCTTTTTTAATTTCTTTAAAGAGAATATATAATATAGTTTTTTTCTTTTTTTCCAGCTTTCATTTTTGTTCATGGTAGTAAAAATCTAGGATGTATACTTGAATAAGCTTAAGTTATTGGTTTTATCATTTCAAACGGTAGGTTCCAATGGAGTCTCTCGATGATCTATGGACACTGAATCCATGGAAAGCAGCTAAAAGTTGTTTGTCTTATGCATTGGCAATTTGCACAATAGCTGACCTAGATTAAAACTGTCACATTTTCTGATGCCAACTTTATAGTCATCATATTTAGGTAGAGATGGTATCCCAAGAGTCATACTCGGAGCCTTTTTTAATCCTTTTGAACTTGCAGAACAAATTATAGTTTGTTTAAGCACTGACACAAACAATTTGTAATAACTCTAATGGAAGTACTCGTTCTTTATCAAACTACAAAATAGAGTAAGTTTTTAAAGTTAAAATTACCAAGTTATCTTAATTTATGGAAGCAAATGACTTCAAATTACTAAAAATCTTTATTTGTAGGAGGGAATGACGAATTTCTGTAATGGGAGAAAATTGCTAGTTTTAAAGAACTTACCTTCAAATTGGAGATCAAGAGTGAATCACCTACAACAACACTGCCATTCGTAACCTGATTGGCCATTGTCCCAATCATTGTGTAGAGTGACAAGTAGACCTACATATCAATAAGCAAGCAGATTGTGATGAATGACAATGTTGTCAATTTACTTTACAACACATCTTACTAGTTCCTGCTATTCAAATCAGTAAATTCAAAAGTATTGCACTACTTTGAAGGTCACTTTTAACAGGTGCAAATTGTGTTTCCTTTGTTAATTAGAAATTTACCTGCAAAAGAGCTGGTCTATCCTTGCTTATGCACTCAAATAGTACTTGCAAGCAGAATTCTTGGAAATCACCATCAAATCTGCAACACGTACAATGACACAATAATACACAGAGCCACAGGCTGAAATGAAGCAGATGGACATTTGGCAGAAATAGACAGTCATAGGTGGTATTATATACTAGGCATCAGAAAACAGCAAAAAGTTCATTTTTAAATTTCATATATTTGGCAGAGCAAAATGATCAACACATGTTTATATATATAACAGTGCAAACACAAAATTCCATCCACTATTACTCTCTTAAACAATGAACATTTAAGAATTTGGTCAAATGGAATGTTTCAAAAGAGATTTCTTCATCTCGAATATTTTTCATTCCATGTAAGAAACCATACAGAAATTAAAAAATAAGAAAATGATAAAAGCGCATAGTATTAGGTACATGGTTAGTCTGTAAAACCATTACGTAAAAAGCTAACAAATCAGAAAGTTACTACTCAATGTGCACAAAGACTCTAAAAGGATTAGAATGATAATATAAAATTGAACTGCATGGGTAAATATTATAAGTCTTGTATAGTCAAATTGAATAGCATCTCAAGTTGTTAAGTCAAATTGAATAGCATCTCAAGTTGTTACTGAACCATCAGGAATGTAAAGCAAAGAAAACATGGATTTCTTACGAGAGACATATTAAATGGGAGAGTGGATACTTGCCTGCTATTCCAGGAAGGGTCACAGCAGAGCTGTGCAAAAGCAATTAAGCTAGGATCAGATGAGAAGGTACTGACCAACTGATCAACGGTAACAGAACCAGGTCCAGAACCAGCTCCACTATTGTTATTGGCACTTGGCTCACATGGTCCTAAACTTGTCAAACCAAACACCTGGATAGAAAAGGAAAAAATTAAAGTCTACAACATGACCTGCAATAGATAAGTTAACCAGTTATTTAGTAATAAATATTATGATATTATGACCTTGTGCATTGCTCGTGACAGCAAAGACTGACACCCTACTGGGTCATCTACATACGAACAAGATCCAACCTTCCGTTTGATATAGAGAACACCATAATTAAATGGGTCATTCTTGTCCCCATAACTCCACCATGGTTTTTCTGTCAAAGAATAACAATTGAATTACCTAAAAAATATGAAGTTCACACCGGATAACAGATATGAAGCACCAGAATCCACCAACCTTCAGGGACAAGCTCTATCACTTGAGGCCAGTATCGAGGGCCACAAACACGAACTCTCTTCAACTGTAAGCAGTAAACAAATTCATCAGTCAAAAAAATTATAATTATTCAATTTTAGGAGGTCCATCATACAAGTTTCAGTAAATGTAGGCCTTCAAAAATATTTAACAATCTCTTTCAATATATACTACCAAGTGTATGCCAATGCAAGTGGACTTTGTATTTACCAAGGAAGAAAAAGTCCTCAAAGAAATGGTGTAAAAATGTTGAAGAGAGCAACTATAACATCACTTATCTATTTTAAAATTAGAGTCTTGTACAAAGAGAAAACGGACAAACATATCTCACACATGAAGTGAGCAAATGAAAGAGAGAATTAGGAAGTTGTTCTGACTGAACAAAGATTGAAAAGTCAAAAACTATCTAATTGGTGGGATCCATTTTTAAATTAACTAGTTTGATATGAAGGTATTTGAATCATTTTCTTATCTAACAAAGGCACCATCTAGGTTATAAACTCGGTGTGAGAAATAAAATCTTCACTTGTTATAGTTGTGCACAGTACAGCTGCTCACTTTCTTATACATATAAGTCTATTCAAATTAGATCTTGCCTATATTGTTAAAAATCCTTCTCTCTCCCAGCGTGTATGTGTACATGCATCTTGCAGATGTGTCCGTTTTTGAGCAAATGTGTCTATACATGCCTGTCTGTGAAGTGCACCGAGTGAATAAATATAGAAAGGTCTTGGAATTTACATCTAAAATAGTTGCTTTTAGATGGAAAGCAAAGATTAAAAATAATAATAATAATAAAGGGTTTGCTTTACACTTTGAATTGCCGAAAACACCTCTCATGTTCGCTTTTTTTGGTACGTTTTAAATCATTCTCCTCTCAATACTTATTAATTATTATTATTGCCCGTGCCTGAGTATGGGTACTCCTCTTCAATTCCTCCTTTATCTCCATGTGCGTTGTATACTCCTTTATCTCCATGTGCGAGAAATAGAAAGGTTTTGGAATTTCATCTAAAATAGTTGTGAAAGTGTGGAACTTACAACAGCACGTTCAGGCAGAATGCAAGGTGTCATTTCACAAAAACTTGTTTCTGAGTAATGTTCAGTTTCTCTAACAGTAACTTCAAGAGGGGCATAGACAGGAAGACCAGAGTCAACATCAACAGTCTGAATCCAGCGAGACTCCGTTGCAAGGACATACAAATGTCTGAATGCCTGAAAAAGCACGCTTCAGGACAACAAGTTCTAAAATAATAACATAAGAATTGTCTTTAGCATACCTGAAGGTGGCAACGATTATCGTTTGGTCCAGTAGGCAATCGTGGATAAAGAGAAATCAACAGAGCAGCAATAGAACTGTTGCTTGTTGAAAATGTCCGCATTCCACCCCCAAGAAACAAGAAGCCAATGGCTAAACTTACCTAAAGCCAAAGTGAAGTAGTAAATATAATGAACGTTAAACAAAATCCACTCAACTGAATCTTTGAAAAGGATAGACAAATATTTTTGTTGGCATATTTCAAAATCTTTTGAAAAGTCTATACATAGCTTGTGGAAAATCTTACTGCCATCTGGATACCATAATTTGCATGGCCATCTGCGGAATTTCGACTACGGAGAAATCTCAATAACCGAAAGGTCTGTAGATGTCCAGAACCAGCCATAACCTGGCCAAAAAACATCCATGAAAGAAACTTAGCCACAACTGTTACTTACATGCAATTGGAAAGAGGGAATAAAAAGGTACTTCAATGCTTTTATGTACCACAGACAAGGAAAGAACAACTAGGTGAAGGCATATTTCTAATGTGCATCGATCTACATAGCGAGACAATCCTTTTGGAAATGCATTAGGACTGCCACCAGAAACGGGTTTGATCTGCAGACATTGAAGTATAAAATTTTAACTACTAATAAAACATAAAATACATATGAGCAGCATTGTGCTGTATGCAGACCTCATTTAGAAAGTAGACAGCATATCCATAAAGTAACTCCTGGACATTTGCATTCTTCGTACCAGCAAATCTCAAACCTGTGCAGAATTAATGATAAACATAATGGCCTTTACAGATAAATTTCATATAAGAGAAAGGGACAAACAAGCATCAAATTTAGCTTATATTACTTTGCTCCAAAAAGATTCATAAACAAGGAAGGAATCAAACATAAACCTAATTGGGTGTTCAGTAGAGTATGCATTCCAACCAAACACAGCAGTAACTACAAATTACATAAGAAATGTTGAGTCACATAAGTCCATCTATTTCATAAAATCATAATGCTTTTTGTGAAGGTAAACAAGATTTGAAGATTCTTGGGGAGTGGATTAAATTCGTACGCGATCAAGTTAGATTTTCACTTCTTCGTGTTCTTTGATTAACAAGATATTGTTTTTCAGTAATTCTAATTCCCAAGATTTATCTTAAGTTTCACTCAACTGATGTCTTAATTTTGTGATATTATCAAACTATTTTCCACGTCATTCATACAACACACTATCATATCACCTAGTATTACTTAAATTTTCCCATTAAGAAGCAGCTGCAGTATGATTGGCAATTGATATGGTAAACCGTTTCCAAAATAAGATAAAAGGTTAATGGTCATTTTGTATGATAGAATTATTTTAAATCAATAATTAATTACACAGGTACACTAATTTTATATTAGAGGGTTAAATATTCAAGTCGGCTATATGCTTGAGCTTTTAGAAAAGTGACAAACTTAACATGATATCAGAGCTATAGTGACCCAACGGTCCAGATTCGAATCCCCTCCGTGTCATTTAATTAAAAAAAAAAGTTATTATTTGGCCCACTTGCAAGACTCGCTGAGGCATGTGAGGCTCGGTCCGGTCCACGCTGCAAGTGTACGTGAGGCCCTTACACGTGAGAGGGCGTATTAGAGGCTTAAATATTCAAGTTAAGCTCACACCTACAAACTTGATCTTTTTGGAAAGTGACAAACTTAACATTTTATGTAGACTGACATAATAACCATGCCAATCATCTTAAGACCTGTACTTCTGCTATGTAACGGCTGAACTATCTAGGTGGGAAAGAGTACACATAAAATCTCTGAAGTAAAGAGAGCTGAGAGAAAACAAGCTGTGCTGCTAGTGGAGGAAGTAGGTAACAGGGTAATCAATCGAACAAAGCTCACATTCAGGCACTAGTCTACCTGAACCAGTCATCAGTGGCACTTTTCAGGTATCTTACAAGTTGATAACAAGAACTTTTTACTTGGTAGCAAAATATATATGAGAAAGTATTTAAGGGTTCACAAGAATAATGGTTAAAAGAGAATAGAATCTCTCGTGTAGAAGGCTGAGAACATGGTTTAAACCAGAAAGTTGTAATACTAATGTCGTCGTCTTAGGAAACTGATTGGGATCACAGATCACTCAACAAAAGCAAAACCGTGGTACAACAACATAGATGCTTTGGTGTTTATAAAAGAGAGAATTTTAACAATTATTTTTTTAAAAATTCATTTTAAATTTTAGTTTCATGTATTTATTATGTAAGGATAGATATTTTCACACTTCACTCAAATTGTAATTTGCAAAGGAAGATGTCTAAATGTGTTTTACCCATATTTTTGGAGGTTATTGATATTAAAGAAGTGCAGCAGTATCCTCGCTAGATGTATCATGATAATAAAACGTTATATGTAACTTCATATTTATAAAATTGTATATAAAGTGATAGGATATTATTCTTTTATTAACATATTATTTATGAAATTTACTTTTCTATTTTCATTTAGAAATAATGTTCTATGTACAAATTCTTCAACAATGTATTGTTATATGATTATTACATCATTTATTGAACATTATATTGGTAAGTTTGTATAAAAAAAGTTTCTATAACTAATATTATTTTAGTTTGTATATAAAGTTTATTTGTAATGTTACTTATTTTCTAATCAATTTTATCGTTTTTTTAATATGTTTATTGATTTACTATTATTATTTATTTAAAAAAAAAAAGATCAATATAGAAAATATTGCATGAATCAGAAGAAACAACATACCAAGAGAAATGCATGCACCCGCCACAATATTTACATATGCCTGGACGAATGTTTCGGCATCCATTTCATCATCACTAGTGTCATCTGTAAGGGCTTTGACACTACTCTTGACAATTTCAGGAATCTGGGACTGAATCCAATCTTCAGAGGGGTGAACCCTAATACCATAAAACTCAAAAATTTAAATCTAAAGAGTAGCTAACTCGGTGAAAGTTCAATTGTCACACTAATTAAACAGACTAGCAGTACCTGCTCCACATAATCAAATTCCGAGCAATGACACGAAGCATTATGAAGTCAGGCCTCACATATTGCAAGTCAAAATGCGTATGAGGAATGGAAAGCCTAGATACAATCGCCTCTGATTCAGTCTGTAATTTAATACAAAGGACTAAGTGAGAAAACCCTGACCCATTCTATGAGAACGTGAAGTAGCAAGCTAATGAACCGGTTGAGAAAATGAAAATCAACTCAGAAGCCATTTTACCTTTAAAAACATTAAAGCAAGAGCAATAATAGCGCCAGGTGCAGTTACATCAACATTGACCATAGTTCCATCCATCATCTACAAAGCATCAATGCCAACAAAAGGAAGACAATTTCAATTGCTTACACAAAAGAACCTGCTCATTATTTTACCAGTCACAATTAAAAGCAAGAAAAAGTTGTTTATTTCTGAGGCAGTTCACAAAACCTGCCCAGCACTTCGGTTGTGTTCGTCCATTGATAGTGATAAGAAGTGTGATCTTTCCTGGTGAAGAATTAAAGAGAAAAGAAATAATTCAGAGAGATGACAAAGTTCCGTGCAGTAACCACAGATGTTTAGGTCTTATGGTACAGCATTTGCAACAAATATGCTGCAAGTGCACTAAAAGTTGACAAAAAATACCCACCCAAAAGCAAAATGAGAAAGAACAGAACTAAATGCAAGTTTGATGACATACACTATGCACTTCTTTGCCACCAATGTAGTGGAACAACCGACCAACCAGGGTGTCTGTAAAACCGAGTGCATCTTCTCCTCGACCTGCAGTTAACATAAACTGATTAGCTTAGGCGACCATTGACAAAGTTTTAACTCCCATAAATATCAGATCACTTGTACCCAAAGCGACAAGGCCCAGAGCAAATCCTGCAGAAACAGCATGGCCCTCTCTTTCAAGAACATTATCACCTCCACTTCTTCGGCCTATTTCACCCTGTGACATATCAACATAAACTCAATCACGAGGCATCTGATATCTAATTAAGAATCTTGGAGAAAATTTTTAAAAACCCCAAAATGCAGCAGAAGTCTGCTGCATGGTTCACACGTAATATTCAACATTATAAGAGTAAATCAATGAACAGAAAAATTAATTAAGTGTCCAACAAGGTGCTGACCCTTCCACTTTTGAGGTAGAACAAAATAAACAATACAAGTTTATGATTTACAGATTTGTCATTCCATCTTTTTTTATCTTGTATTGAGAATCATCATTCATGAAAATCCTAAGCAAGAAGTCCACATTAAAACATTGAATCAATCGAAGGCAAACCAGGAAAACAAAATACCAGAAGAATCTGCATAGTTTGCGGGTGAGCTGATCCTTCATAAAGAAGTCCGACTCCCATAAATGCTGCTGACTGGAGAATCAAGTCAGGAGAATGCATAGCCGAAATAAGTATTAATAAAATCACTGGAAAGTCTGATTATATATTTTCTCATTAAATTAGAAAGAGTACTCATTTTAAAAATTAAAAAAATAAAAAATAAAATGCTTGTTAATCTCCATGATGGAGTGTTCAGCGGTCAATAGTGCTATTGATGGAGACAAAGTATCAGAAAGAAAGGAGGGAAATACTGAAATTGGGAAAGAAGTAGACTGAAATTAAGGGAGAAAGACTAATCTTTATTCTCAGATTAAAATCAATAATCATCAAAGCCTAAAAATCAAATAACATACTAATTTATAGTGCCCATAAACTTATTTCTATTAGGAAATAGATTCTCATTTAGAAAACAAAAATCTAAATCTAACTTAACTAGAAAATACCAAAAATGAAAAAAAAAAAAATCTAACTAAAATAGAAGAGTATTAATTAGGAAATCAACCGTGAATTAGAATTCTCCAATTTAGGAAGTCAAAATCCCTAAAATCAAATAGAAATCCCTAATTTTATTTCTAATTTATCCTACCTCAACTATACGAACAAGAACTACACCCAAATAAATAAATACTTATAAAGATAAATGCCAGATGTTTCATTGGATGCAACCATCCAAGAAGTTAAAGGTACACACATGTGGTACCCTAAGAAAAAGAACCGTGGGTTGCATTTATGCATAAAAAGTTCATTCCAGCACACATTTTTAAAGGAACTTAAGAGGTGAATATAAAGGGCAACAAAGGCAGCAGTGTGATGATCCATACCTGTAGAAGTGTTGGTACCTCCAACTCTACTGAAGATGGATGCCTAGCAGGTATATGAACATAAAGAGACTGCCACAAAATAGGGTAATAAGTTTGCCTCAATAATCAGTGATGAATAGAGAAAAATCCATAACAAGAAGCCGTACAAAATCCTCGAACAAGATAGAGTATTCACAAAACTTATACCAAGGCAACAAAAAATCCAGATCTATAACTGCTGATGAGCTTAACATCCAGTTTCAACTTACCCCCAGTGACCAAACACCTAACTTACAAGTTCAATCTGTCTAAATTACATTTAGAACAAAGCAGAAAGAGGAATCAAAAGGAAATGTATATAATTAAAGGAAGAAAGAAACAAAGTTACAGGAGGTAAAACTGGTTCCTTCATTCACATTAGTGGCTCTCCTACCTCAATAGCTAGCTTTTGGAGTGTAGTTCTATCAAGGTTTTTATCAATTGATATTAGAGCCTACATCATATCTCCCGGTTGCTATCGTGCGGCGTAGGTGGTAACGCGGGTATTGTAGTGATTGCCCGAGACTAGTCAACGGACTAGTGCATAGCCAATCTGCATGGGCGCTAAGGCTGCGGGATATAGTGGAATATTAGGATCCTAATTACAAGATATGGGACTTGAATCCCACATTAGAATGGATTTCTTGTGTAGGATTTATAAAGCTTTGGGCTCTCCCATCTCAACAGTTAGCTTTTGGGGTGTGATTCTTCCAAGGTTCTTATCAACATGCTTATGCTTCTCATTAACAAAATAGAAAAATATATGTATTCACCTTTGATACCACTGGTTGCATGGTCCCTCTATAAGAAGCTGCTAGGCCAAGCATTAATCCAACAGCAGTGCTTTCATGTTCCTATAAGAGAGAAGTATCAAGAGAATTAACTACAGCAGTGAGCCAGAAAGAAAAATAGAAGATGATAAACAATATAAGTAAAATGCTGGACATTCAACTCCTGTATATTCAAAGTTATTTTTTCATTTTTTTAAAAAAAAAAATTTCCTAGAAACAAGAACTTCATTAAGAAGAGAGAGATTTATAAAAAAGAAGTGAATCAGAGATTCACACAGAACAGAAAAAAGAAAAGCCATTTAAAAAAGAAGGCTTTATTTTATTTATTTATTCCTAACTTATAAGGCTGTACAAGAAGAATGCTCTTCAAAAACAAAAAGTCAAGATTAATTGATGTAATAGAAGACACAAATAAAATAATTCAAAATCATACAAAAAAAAACACTAAAAAAACTAACAAAATTGTTATAATATCAATAACAAGAATGTATCATGGAGTATGAAACCTGAGAGAAATAGTTGTATATATCACTAAGAGTTAAAGCACGCAGATGTCCATGTAATCCCAGAGCTAGGAGAAGTCCAGCATGAATAACATTTGGCTCCTCTGGTTTGTTATATGCTATCCACGTCCTTGACATTTTCCCCTGCAAATCAAACGCCAAAATTTGCACATAAAATTCAATAGGAATCACATCACACACGCATATTTGTAGTGAGTTATGTAAGATTGAAAAAAAAAATTTAATAATAAAAGAAAGCAGATAGAAAACTTTTTTTTTTTTTTTTTCGTTTGGTTTCAAAGAAATGGTAAACTTTGGCATCAACAGAGTACAAATGCACTCATGATTATNTGAGTTATGTAAGATTGAAAAAAAAAATTTAATAATAAAAGAAAGCAGATAGAAAACTTTTTTTTTTTTTTTTCGTTTGGTTTCAAAGAAATGGTAAACTTTGGCATCAACAGAGTACAAATGCACTCATGATTATAAGATACAAAGAAAAACCTGAACGGGTGCCAGTCTTAGTCCAGCAGCAACAGCATTGTGAAACTCTGGCCAGGATTTAAGTTCTTGAATATTCCTTATGTTTGGATCCAGATTAACCTATGAGAAACAAAATATGTGAGATGAAATATTAAATGGTAAAAGTTTGTCCAATTCCTAGGACAATGCCACATATGATATGATGCACAAGAAGACATCAGAGCAGAAAAGAAAACGATAAATACATCAGTAAAAGAACTTTATATCGACTTACAGTTGCATTTTGTTGGGCAGGCAACCGACCTGCTAAAGCAAGCTTTGGGACTGTAAAGGCCTAGACAATGTTTCAAAAGAGTTTATTAGAAAGAGAATCTTCAACCTATCAATATAATATAAACTTTTCTCCAAAGAATGTAAATTACATAATTAGGAAAAAGGTGAGTACCTCTGTTAAAAGAGTATATATTGTAGCAAGAGTAAAAGCCCCACGGCCAAGAGGAAGTGCAGTAGTCCTTTGTGCAAGGTGCCACAGCTGAGCCTTTACCAAAAATAGAGGTGATAAATTTAAATATCAGAGGCATCTACTGAACTTCTTTTATACAAAGACGATTCAAACTCAAAAGGTGATAAACTTCAAATATCAGAGGCATCTAGCGAATCCTACTAAAGAACTCTATAAACCCTTTTGCATATGTTTCCATCTCCTTGTTAAAACAGTCTCGAGAGTATTTTGAGTGAAAATGAAGGAAAACTACAAGTTTAAAGTGTGTTAAGAATGAACCGTTATTAAGGCTATAATATTTTGTAGAAAAGAAGTGTTAATACAGTTTTTAAATAGAACAAACAAAAGAGGTATACCTGTTGTAGGTCTTGATCAGAAGCACTAGGGTTTACAGATGTTTGAATAGCCACAGGCCTCGCAGAGCAGAGAAGACGTCTAACCTAATAGAAGTGCAAGTAGTATTAAAAAAAGCACAAAATAGAATTGAATTTCAAAATAGACTTCAACAGAACTATGATTATGATAGTTGCAAGTTTAGAAAAGTAGGAACAATCAAGAAAAATAAAAGAAACACCTGATGCAACTAAAGATTAGATTCTCTCAAGAATTCAGTGACATAGAAAGAACTAAACAAGCATGGTTCCAGACAAGTTCACTTTGCCCCATCTTAACACTAATACTTCAATATTAAGGACTAAACGCACCTCATTCAGTCGTAGATCCCGACCATATCGCAATTGTGTGTTGGAGTTGAAGATATGCTCCATTCCATCAGTCATGGAACCATCAACAGAATCTGTATCTTCAAATTTGGTGCTATCCAATCTGATAGTATCAGAGACTGTGGAAGGAACTGTAACTGGATGCAAATGTAGCATATAAGGAGTAGACAAAGAAATTAAATTCATATTGGTCTGGGTCTCAAGTTCCTTAGATTTGGATGAATGTGCCAAACAAGACAGAGCCAAATCTTCTCGACCAAGAAGAATATATGCAGCTGCAGGCCAGTCAGTGGGAGGAGATTCTCGACACTTATCCAATGCCTATCAAGTGCAGAACAATCATGTTGAGGAAAAACAACAAACTAAGAATGCAAAAGTTTTGTTCCATGAAAAAAATGTTGGGTTAAAAAAGAATGCCAAGAACACCTCAGCAATGGTATACTAGCAGTGAGCAATAATGAAGAGTAAAATTTCTTCAAATAGAGATGTGAAAGTTATTTATCTTAAAGAAGTAAGAAATTTAAAACCATACTATATCTATCCATATCCAAGATAATTTACATAACAAGATCAAAATTCATCATGGTAGGAAGTTGTAACCATTAGTAAACCAATGGATACTTGCAACTTCATAGCAAAAAGAATTTCTTATCTTGCAATCCAACTGTTTAACAGACTTTACAACTTTCTCAACTGAGTTGCATTCAGAGCCCTTTATATTATACATCATAAGATTGTAAAACCTAACTTACATGTCGTAGAGGAAGAGATACACCACAAGGCAGTAAGTCTAGCTGTTGGAGTCCAAAATTTTCCCCCACCATTGCCAAGACTGTAAGCTCCTCATTAGTAGCGTATGACCCAGAGGCAATATTGCAGTAAACACCAGATGAAAGCTTCTTCCCTATTGGTTTAGCACCCAATAATAAACTATAGAACAAGACTATCTTCCGTGCCCAGCTCACAACAGAAATTCTATCCTTACAAATTAAAGGTGGAAGGTCACTGATATTAGCAGAATTGGAACCATGTAACAAACAGTTTTCAAGCCATTTGAATAAACAAGGAGGAGTTTTCCCAGAGCGAGAGTTTGTGCACATCCCAACTCTCTTTGAAAAACAAGGAAAATCACGAATATAATGATCCAAGTAGCATTCCTCACCCAGAAACTTTGCAATATTGCATAATAAAACTGCCAAGAGCTCCAAGTCCCTACACTTAACAATTGAAGGCTTGGATTAACGCACTCTAAAGAACACTAATTGTGAGATATATTTTGACAAAAGAACACCAAAAGTTACTCAAGAAAATTCTAGGAGCAACTATTTGTAAAGAACTTAACCCAAAATCCATAAGCAATCTAAGTAAAATAATCTACAATTATTAAAAGACTCATGGGCCTGTTTGGTGGCTGATAATCATTTGTTACCTAAAATATTCTACTGGACAATCACTCTGCAAATATCAACTTGCAGTAAAACAAAGGAAAACAGCAGGTCAAAACATTCAAGAAAATTCTAGGAACAATCACTTGGACAAATCAATTAACTGACAAGTACATCATCTCATCATGTTTACAGTAGAAAAATATGCCACTAGATATTTCAACTTTTCATCCAAGACAGATTAGTATAACCCAATCCTTAATTTAACCAGTCAAGGTAGATGTATAAAAAAAAAAAAGAGAGAGCAACAAAACAGAGAACTTTCAGAGCCAGACATGAAAATTAGTTAGAAAGAGATTTGATGAGACAAATACATGAACAAGAATATAAATAACAAAACTAAACTTACCGTTTTCGAAGATTATCAAGTTTTAGACTCTCATATACTGCATGCAGGGTATCCAAAGTCGCCATGAATAGCCCAGAGTAAAATGATTCCTTCAAGATTTGTTTACTATCTACATTTGATCCAGAGGAATCTGATCCCATCACATTAAGAGATGGTACAGAAGAAATTCCGGTAATAAAGCTAGATTTGCAATAGTTCTTGTGAAATTTACTACTAAGAAGAAATTCCCAAGATGAGTTAGGTACCAAATGCAAGTGCTGTTGAGTAGTAACACTAGATTTTCTACCCATTTGCATAATAACACTGCAAAAGGAATTCCATTCTGAATCCACATTAGAATTAGCTTCCAACAAGTAGGCAGATTCGCCATCTCCCCAAAGAAGAACAAGAAAATAATTATAGAAACTGGAACTGAGCCCCTCAGAAAGTGCCGTGATACAGTCATTTGTCAATGAAGATGAAGGCTTCTGTCTCAATGCACACCGAAACATCTGGAGATATAGCAAATCAAAGTTTGTTGAGACAATAATATCAACAACATTGATAAGTGGAATATCTTTACAAACACTAAGAATAGACAGGTTAAACTATTTTTTAATAAGTATCATAACTTTCCCCACTTCCATTTACTTCTAGTTCTGAACTTTGAAGTTGCCGTACCTGCCCATTACTAACTATTACATTGATACGCCCCTCAACAGAATCAGCAAGGCCTATAATCTTCAAGTCATGGGAAACAGATGCTGTTTCTGAGAATTCCAAACCATGAGAAAGATGACCTTTCCGCAAAGAAGAAGGCAACATATAACTACAGAGACATTGCTTCCCTGCCTGCAGCCATAACATGGATTTGTTATATACATTTCGAGGACACTAGCAAATAGCACAACGCTTTAACTAAAAACATCTCAAAGTCACACCAAGAGAAGGAAATAAAAGAAAGAAAAGATGCTTACAGCCAAAATTTTCAAAAGATAATACAAAACATAAAAATGGCTCTCTCTCTTTTGGAGTATATTTCATTGAAATCAACTTCTGTATATGGCTACATATGGATCAAGTCATCTCAAACATACCCTGTCTTGGTGTTAAGATACAAAACTAGTGTTCATGTCCACAATCACAGTTCATAGAAGGAATACATGTTTGCAATAAAATGTCAATAATGATATTAAACAAAAGGCACACAACGTGTAGAAGTTCTAATGGTAACATGTCTTACCAAAAAAAGATGCCTTTCCAATTTTCAAAATAAAAAAATTGAAAATACGAAACATATGCTACCAAAGAATGCAGACTCGAAGAGAATATATGAATAAATAATCAACATTGAACACAGCAAACTTAATACATAAGCCATATATACAGCTTACGTAAAGGAGAAGGGTGTTGTCTGGAGCCAAAACAATGATGTCTGCATATGACAGTAGCCCCACTTTCACTCTAGAGGAAACAATGAAGAAAAACATAGCCAAAATTATTAAACAATCAGCCAAAGGAAAGCAAAGAAAGAAACAAAAATAAAATAAATCTACCTTGGACGTGTAACAGTGACTGGTGCAGCAGCAACTGCTGGTATACTCCAGCTCATGTCAGGTTTGATATCAAAAAGAATCTCATTATTTATTTCAACAGACTGAAGCCTTACAGACAACAAAGTTTTTTGTTCTAGAAGAAGAAAACAAATGATGGGAGCTGCATCATCATCAGTTGCTAGAAAAACCTGGAAAAGTGTCAAGCCACTTGAAGTCAAAAGAAAAGACAAGATGTGGAAGTATATCATCATCATGCTATAAAGAAAGCAATATCACAGAAATGAGATCAAATTAAATGGTAAATGCATGCAGATCACAAGCAAGCAAAACAGAAGAAAAATACACCTGTAAGGCTGAATAGATAAAGATGGAACTATGAACACTTCAATTAAGCAATTCACCATGTTAAGTCAAGTTCATAAAAGAAAATTTGATAGAAAAAGCTTACAAATAAAAATAAAATTTTTGGATGAGAATACCTATGATTTCACAAATTGGAACCAACAGTTAAAAGATTCTTTACAATAAGTCATTCAAGTATAGATATGGAGTTTGAGAAGGTTGTTGAACTGTTAGGCACTAACAACTCAACCAACTAAATGTCTAGCAAAACCTTTATAAGTTTATGTGAAGGAAAAACTTACAGTGCCTTTTACTCCTTCAAGCACTTTGTTACATCCTAGAGATCATGCTGTTTATGAACAGAAAACTGAATCACACAATTCTGTAACTGGATTTCAGAGGTTTATTACCCTATAGAAGACAAACACCAAATCTAATGTGCAATGAAACAGAGTAATAACAGAAAATTTGGGAGTTCCAAGGTTAAATCATAGAACTGAGGCTGAAGATCAAGGAATTCTGCCTAAATTCTTTACTCAGGATACTAGAAAGCAGACTAGACAGAGCAGCACCACTTACATCTCTATCCAATAGCAATCGATGGAAAAAAAAAAAAGGGAAAAAAGAAGTCACAAAATGATAATAAACATTCAATAGAAAAGATGTGAAAGAATTAACAATTAAAAGGTGACAGGTCACCTTAGAAGCAGCTGTCTGGGAGCCTTTAGCCTGCCATATTCTTCGGAAGGAAAATTGTTTTGGTAAAACACCAGCTGGAACTTTATCGCATAAGCTAGCACTTGCTACTTCATGGTTAGAACTAATAACTTCAGCAACCCAAACTGAATGCTGCATCTTTCCTGCATACCAAGCCAAAAGGTCAAACATGGCAGATTTGAGAAAAACAGAGAAAGAAAAGAGGGGAGGGGTTCAGGCAGGAAGATTGATTGTGTTGAAGGTATTCAGATGAACCTTTGTTGTACGATGCCATCAGAGGAATTTGATCACTCGTCCAAATTGTTCTCTCATCAAAATCCTTCATTATGTTTAATTTTCCTCTTTCTTCAATGTATGTAGACTAAAAATTCAAAAAGAGAAATCGTTATCAACAAAATTATAAACTGGGTAACCTGAATAAAAGCAAATCAAGAATAGTGGCATCTCATTCACATGAAAACAAATAGCCAAAGATAAAGGAAAATCTGAGAAATACAAGAAAAACTAAATACAACCTGTGGTTCTTCCAGCAAGTCACTCAGAATCAGATGGGAGGACAAGGAAGCTGTTTCTCCCTTGCTAACATGATTGTAGGCATTGAGAAAACTGTAGTTATTTTGTGGACTCTGTCCCATGTCCCTTCTTGGACGGGATATATCTCGCACACCTAACAAAGGGCTTGACAATGAAAAAGGAACTTGTGTCTGTAAATCCCATTCAGTCGCCTGTAGTAGCAAACCAAATGGAAGAGGCCATATTGATGAAATGGTACGAGGGAGGGGAATAGATACCACTTCACCTGCCAAGAGAGTGAGTCTCAATTTCATTATCTAATAAGAACTAGGTTTTATTTCAACTTGTACAACATAATTAGTTAGTGAAAAGAAGACATTCAAGATATAGATGTGCAAGTTGTTAATAAAGAGTATATCACTAGCATTTCCACATGTAGAAATGAGTTGTGCAATACAGCAGCAGATCAATAACTAGAAGAAGTTAGTGCAGGAATTCCAGTACAGGTTTTAATCTTGTCACATCAGCATCAGAAACAACGGATGAAAATGGTAAAAGAAATAAAACCAACAATTTTGATGGTATCAAATGAACCAACTCTACCAAAATGGACCTGATATCATACAACTTACCTATATTTTCCCTTTCAATACATTCCACATCATTTCAAAATAGTTTTTGAAACTAAAAACACCTATGCATTTGAAATCAATAATTCGGCACAATAAGACTATTTTGTGACATCAATCCATTACAGAACCTAGGAAGGAACCAAGTCTACAAACGATAGGAAAAATCTGTTACTAACTTTTGAGTTATTAAAGAAAATATTCTAGTCAGCTCACCTGATGTGTTGTAAATTGTCAGTGATTCCATTTGTAAGACGCAAAGAAGGGCTTCAGACATATCACCAAGACGACACCAGCATACCTAGACAGAAAAAATTTATGGTCGAAACAAATTCAAATCTTAAAGAAAGAGCAAATTACCAACATGCTGTTCATAGTATAATAAAACTGAAATAAAACACATAAGCCTAACAAGAAAGTTATTGTGTAAGATACACTTTCGTGTCAGTAGCAAATAGGCATGAACCATATATATCATTTAACCGTTAAGACATGCACTCCGTGCAACCAAATGCACACAGTAATAAGACCAATTGCATAACATATGATCTCGCTTACATGCAGCTTTTGGCCATTGACTAAGGTGAGATGCAACACCAAACAAAGCTTAATCAACAAATATTGACTAATTGTTCAACAAATGCACACAGAAAAATGAGCAATTCGCATAACATATGATCTTGATAACGAGCAGCTTTTGCTCCTATACTAAGTTGGGATGCAAGACCAAGCAAAGCTTCATCAACAAATATTGATTAATTGTTCAAACTTCCAATCCTTAACGTTATGTTTTTTTTATTCAAAATTTATACAATTATTAAAGAAAGTAACTGTTATCGTTTAAGTATGAATTATAATGCAAACCAATTGGTGAGAATTCACGTTTGATTCACACCCAGTCCGAACAGAGTTTTCTGTGACCGATAATTTTCTCCAGTTAAATTGAATTGAGAATAATATCATCGAAAACAAAAAAAAAAATACAAAAGATGATTACCATGATAACACAGGAAGGTAAAGTGAATCTCTTAAACACTCGCGAACCAGTTGTCCATATAATCCTGTTAACACAAGTAACTGAGTTTATTTTAACTATACAAGAGCGAAACCAAATATCAAAAACAAAAATAAAATAAAATAAAATAACTGCTTTTCTTCAAATTATTTATTTATTTAATTCTGGAAAATTAAGCTAAGAGCAAAGACAAAATTACCGATTCCCTCTAATGAAAAGCTCGTGATCACTGCTGTCGCTCGGCTCAGTGCCGGAGCTGCTGACGTTTTGATGGGCTTCGGCTCGGTCTCTGACGAGTTCGGGATCGAAGAGGAAGTAATCGTACTTGTCGGCGAGACTATCCGAGGGCTTTCCGTCGAGAGCTTCAGCGATTAAGCCGAATGGCTTGAACTCGCCGAGGACCGTTAAGTGACGAACTCCAACCGACATTTCGGCAGTGAGTTCGAGAGATTAGTGAGCCAGAGCCAGTGGAGCGAAGCAAAGAAATAGAGTGGGAAATGAAACAGAGTTTAATTTTATTTGATCGTTGTTGAAGTCCCGCCATTTTTGTAGTGCTGACCGCTAAGCATGGCCTAAAACCCTAGATTTTTTTAATTAAAATTGGGTAATTTTAATTATATCTCTTTAACCCCTATAGTTTTAATAAATCATAACCCCTAATTATTCTTTTGCTAAACTGTTTTCCCCCTAAAAGATAATTTAATTTGCCCTAGATCAAAATTTTC
>JANKKB010030094.1:0-47037 GCA_026225775.1 Bursera palmeri | reverse complement strand
CTTAAATTAATAGCACTTAAAGTGTAAAAATAATATTTAAACTCATAATAAATGTACACTTTTAAGTGCTTATCAGAGGCTATATTACAAATCCAATTTCTATATGTTGTTATACACTTAAAAATCTTTCAAAATAAAGTGGATTAACTCAAATTGAAGTTGTATACAATTTATGGTGATTTTTCAAATTTGAGTCAGTGAATCTAAAATTTCCAGTTTTCAAAATGGGAATGGAAAACAATTTTGTTTTAATCAACCTAGACTTATTGAAAAATCTTGATTTTTGGTATGGTGAATTATGATTATGTCTTATTAGAGGGTTTCATAATTTTTAGACTCCTATGAAAATAGTTATGAATTTTTTAAGTCATGCTGGTACGTTGGGAAGCTTGCTAGGCAAAATTTAAAACTTGCAAAACTAAGTTTGTTTTAAAGACTTTATAACCTCTTATTAATATGAGATTTTTAAGGGAATGTAGTTTAAATGTCTAATTGAACCCTGCAAATTTTTGTAAGGTTTGGGGATAGCATCTATTTTCTAGAAATCAAGTAATAGAGCTTGTGCGAGGCTTGTTTGGTAATTCAGTTGGTTTTCTCTTATATGTGTGATGGTCCTTAAGAGACTTTTTGATGATTCATGGCTTGAGTTAAGGACTTTTCAGAGAATTATGAAAGTTTTCAACTTTTCGTAAAATTTATGTGAAATACACTCTTAAACATACTTTCATTTATGTATGAGATATGAATTTATGTTAGTGATATGTATTTTGTTATATGTAAAACTAGTTTACTTACTGAGTTAATTCTCGTCTAGTTTATTGTGCTTCTCAGGTGAATGATAATTGAAACATTTTGGCACAAAGACTTTGGCTTCCCTTGGTTCCCTTTATGTATAGATTTTGTTAGGATGTTGATTACCTTGAATAATGACATGGAAGCTTATTTTTGTCGCTCTTAACATCCTTGGGAACCTTTTGATTTGTATGATAGTTCTTACTTGAGAAGTTATTTTGAATTTAGTAGCCTTCTACATTTATGATTAAGTATTATATTTTGTAATTTATGTGAATGTTAAGAAATCATACTTTAAGACTCTTGAGTTTTGGGGTGTGACACTACGATTAGACTTCATTCTTTTTCAATAGTTGTTTAGGACTGAAAAATAAAATTACAATTTATTGGGACCTATTTGATAATGTCCATGGATTAAATTGTACAATTGTGATTGAATGCAATTCTGTGTATGATTGGACTTAATTAGGAATTTGTTTGACCTATTTCTGTTGGACTTTATTTAAATGTTAGATAAATAAGCTTGTAAAAGGAATGGCCTTGGTTTGGGTTTATTAAACTTAGACGAAGCCCATTTGTTGACTAAAGGGTAAATATAATCCTAAGTATAATTTTTCTCCTTTTGCATGTGTGTGCTACTCATTCACTTTGCACAATGAAAACACAAAGCTTTTGTTTTCTTAAGCCTTCATGCTCACAGTTTGAGCTTCACACAAGAAGAAAATTAATTTTCCCTCATGTTTTTTCGCATGTTTCATCATCCTTTCATCTTAGCATCTTCGTTTCTTTTTGTATGGAAGTGTTCGAATATTCGTCAAGCCTACCCATGTATGATTTGAAGAGATTAGGTGAACATCCTAGAAGATTTATGGACTTGAAGCGTTTAATTAGTCTATAAAGCTGTGGAAGTTGTTTTATACCATTTGATTTTTAATCTAACTGTTTGATTGTTTTAGAGCCTCATGATCTTCATCCCTTGGAACCATCAGATTCGGCCTTAAAAGAGGGAATGGTGTGTTAATGATGGGATGATTCAAGTTCCTGATTGGTGTATGTGGGTGTCAACTTGCGTGAGGATGACGTAGACTATTAGAAAGATAAAAAGGTTGCAGGTGTAGGGATGATCTAACACGCTGACCTCTTCTGGAAAAGAGTGGTTGTATTAGGCAAGTGGATCTGTAGTAGCTGATTTTTCCTTTGACACACCAACTTGCTCTTTGAAAAGTTGGTAAATTGACTCTTAACATTTAAGATCGCGTGAAACAAGTGGGCTTGCAAATTGTGGTTCACCTCTAACACACCAACTTGCCTTTTGGGAAGTTGGTGAAGAATATCTTTTTTTCCTCTTGCGACCTTCAACTTTAGATTGAATCCTACAGGAGTTGATTACCTGTTCTAGGCTGTAAAGATAGAAAATTGTTAAAGACATCAGATTTCTCACCCATAATAAGCCTCCAATGCTCAAGTCAATATAGGGAATTGACTTTAAGTAGTGAGGAATAAAGACAAATGTTTATTCTGAGTGTGGGTGCATTGGTTGTGCTAGTAAAAAAAATCTATGAAATGGAGTTATGTCGGTGGTAACCAAAGGAGGGCCAGATGAGAATGAGGGGGTCTGTCAAAGATTTATATCTGTTGATGGTGAAAATGTTGGAGAAGTAAAGTAATCATCGAATATGGAGAGAAAATAAAGGTGATGGTGTAGTAACAATAGCCAAAGATTACAATAAAGAGTAGTGGTGGTGAGCACAAACTTGTTGTGCTGAGCTCAAACTAGTTGTGCTTGGTTAAGAGCTTCTTTGTTGAGAAAGGTGGATCTTCTTGTAAAATTTGTCACTTTCCTAAAAGCTTAAACTTGTAGGTTTGGGCTCAACATTAATATTTTAAGCACTTCTCAACACTCCCCCTCATGTGCAAGGACATCTCACATGCTTCTTGCACATGGATCCAACCTCACATTCAGCCTCTCTTTTTTTAGGTCTTACATGTGGTTCAAACCTCACAAGTAGACTCTTTTTAGGTCTTATAAGTGGGCCAATATTTTTCTTTTTTAATTTGCATCATGGGGGTTCAAACCTTAGACCTTGGCTTTGATACTAGGTAAAGTTTGTCACTTTTCTAAAAACTTAAGCTTGTAAGTGTGGGTTCAATATTAATATTTTAAGCCATTCTCAACACTTCTTCCTATATTTGAACTTCTATTAGCTAAAAATAAATTGATTTCCTTCTTTTGAAGCGTAGTTGTAACACCTCAGCCCACTATTAGATATTGTTTGCTTTAGACACATTGTCTATCACGATTTTGTTTTAATCTTTGCAACCCAAAAGGCCTCCAACAGTTTAAGGAGCTCACAAGGTATTTAACTTATCCAAATCTATCATTCCCAAGTAATATGGAATGTCACAAATTTCTAAGCAATATGGGATGTTACATTCACCCCTCCTTTGGACCCAACGTCCTCGTTGGCCCATCCTCCGTTGAACTATTTTGACATCTGTACATTTTCAGTTGAAATGGGCTCTAATATCATTTGTAACACCCTAGCCCACTGTCGGATATTGTCTGCTTTGAACACGCAGTCTGTTACGATTTTGTTCTCAGGTTTTACAACCTAAAATACCTCCAACAGTTTAAAGAGCTCATAGGGTATTTAACTTATCAAAACTTATCATTCCCAAACAATGTAGGATGTCACAACTTATCCTTCTCAAGTGATATGGGATGTCACATTCACCCCTCCTCTAGGCCCAATGTCCTCATTGACCCATCCTCCTTTGGGCTGCAAATAATATCAGAACCTATCCCAATAGAAAATGTACGAATGTCAAAGTAACCCAAAAGAGAATGGACCAACGAAGACGTTAGGTCCAAAGAAGGGGTGTGTCACATCCTGAAATCCCTTATACAAGAACCTCAGGGGTGATTATGTAAATAAATAAAATAGAAATAATTAAAATCAAATAAAACATTTTAAATTAAACATTTACACTGTAAAATACAGGTTACAAAATTTTTCTGATAAAATAATAAATAAAGCAGACTCACTCTGTCTATCCTGACATACCCAATACCATTCAAGATCCTCTACGTGAGCTTCTGATCACCTCTGCTAGACTCCTGACCTCGGGTACCTATTAGAAGAAGGGATGAGCAATACAACCCAGTAGGAATTTCTAACAATATGTAGATCTATAACATTTTAAATAATGCATGTATTAATCAAACACCACAATATACTAATTCGTTTCTCTCACTCATACACACTAATTTCAATACCAGAAGTTTCCTCAATAACATCCACAACCGTCGCATCACATGGGACTCATCCACATATCTCAAGCATGTGTAATCCAACTATCGATCTAAGGTTGTCCTTAGACCCCATATCTCGACAGGCTCATCTAACGATTCTACCGTATCTCGACACATACTATCAACTAGTCACTTTGGTATGTCCCCTAGATCCTGGTTCATCTTAAGCCCATCTAGACTATAACACTGAAACTATATCATATATGTTTACCCTTGGATCCCACCATCGTCGCGGGTCTACCCAAGGCCTAACTCACCTCAAAACATAACACACATGTTTCTCTTTGAACTCCACGACCACTATGGGCTCACCCAAAGCCTAACACCTCAAACCATAACACATGATTCTCCCTTTAGATCCCGGATCAAGTCGGGTCCACCTATAGTCTAACACTATAACCGAACTATCCTGTATCACAACGGGCTCATAAATCCGTCCCGTATCAAACTAACTCTATATACTTATCCCGTATCGCAGCAGGCTCAACTATCAATCCTATCTCTAAAAGACTCTACAGGTCTATCTCGTATCACAATAGGCTCATCAATCAATCTCGTACATCACTAGCAAGTCCCCTCGGATTCTCGTATACCGGCTAGGTTAATTAGGGTTCTATTTGTACAACTCGTGTACACGTCACTCATCATATTCGTAAAACCCCAATTCCTATTTTTCATGTCCTAACTATACACTTATAACACCCCGGGTCATCTCATTATCACTAGCATGTACGGCCTCCTGTACAGCTCACTCATGTCTCTCCACCTCATCACATGCGTGCACTTACGTATCTTTCGTATCCATCAATCCTAACTTGCATAACCACATATGCTCGACCTATATCGTAACTATCCTGCATGCCTGGTCGTGCTCACGTATAACCCGTATCTTACCCATCACATCATACATGTGCACCCACATATGGTCCATGTCTCGTACATCCCATTACTCACGGACATGTTCTTAGACACTTCCCGTGTCTCAACCATCCTGCAACATACGAGTAACTTAATACCTGTATCCTATCCATCTCATCTCACACGTACATCCATACACCATATCTCATGTCTCAACTATCCAATCGTCTTATCACTTAATCTCGTCCATTCTGTGACTTACTATCACACGCGTGTCACCTGCGTGTCATCCATTCCATATCGTACTGTCACTTATGTAACACCTGTACTCTAGTTGTATCCTTACATGCTATCAAATGTGATATCCGTAATCCATATTCACACTCCAGTGACACAATCAAATGCGTTCGCTCAATTCCCCGACTAATCGCTTATTTTTGTAAAACCGTAAACATCCTCATAACCTCCCAATCTATCAATCCATCTATCGTCCTATTCGTCAATTACACACTTTCTATTCCCTAAGCCACAATTCTATTTAAATCTGCATGCACATAAAACGAAATAGAAAAGTACCATAAAAACCCCTACCTCGATATCCGTGCTGTAGCCCCCGGACCTCTTTCTCTCATTTTTCTCATCTGTATCGTGAATCTCATATGTCTCGGGGGTCTCAGATAAGTCGTCAAAGTCACGTGTCAAAATATGCAAAATCAGAATCGAGGGTTAAAATAATACTTTACACTCCGGGGTGTTTCATAAACTTATAAACTAACTAGGTTAATTTAAAAATTAACCAAGTGGGGTTGAGATTGCTAACCTGAAAATCTTTAGGGGTCTCGATGTCAAAACATGTGGCAAGGAGTATCTACCAAGATCCAAAGCTGCAGGTGGGTTCTGAAGGGGGTGAACTATCAAGCCTGCAAGCTGAGAGGGCCGACTGATATTTTTTATGGCAACCGTGATCCACGGTATCTCATCGAAAAGCACGATCGACAGTTGGGAACGGGAAATGAAGGACACCACTGGCTTCATCTCGTCCAACGGAACTGGTTCATACTAACAGCGACGGCAATTGACGGTCAGAAGAGACAGTGGCTGTCGGGGCTAATTATCAATAATTCATGCACCAAAATGATAATCGGAGGCCACTGTTGGAACCATCTATCAAGAGGAGTCGATTGCCACCGGTGTTAGAGGCTGGCGACACAAAAATTTACTGACCGAAAGTTGACACAGATGAATAATCCTAGTCTGATCTACGGTGTTTTCGACATTGAATAGGGGAACGAGGACCACCACCATGACCAGCGTGTCGAGAGCTTTCCATCGCCACCAACCATGGGACCTAACTCTGTAACATGTGAACGGTCACCGGTGACAACAATGGTGAGGTGATTACCAGTGAACAGGGGTCTTTATGCTGATTTTTGAATGTTCTGGACTTTTATACTCTTTATATAGATTTTGGGTCCTAGGGTTCCAACGTAAATTTTTAAACCTTCAACGATCGTAAATCCCGACCCCAAAGTCTAGGCATCTTAATACCAATCCATATTTATCTATTTTTCACTCACGTGACCCTCAAAATACCAACATCGGACACTAAAGATGAAAAATCCATGAGCCCATGTAAAATTCTTTTTAGTCCAAAATTATGAAAACTTTCGAATACCTCCAAATTCTCAAATACACGATGTCATCACATCTGTGTCACCCTATATACGTCAAAAATATGTCATTTTATAATTTCAAATTTTAAAATCTTTCACTTACACCCTTAACTCACTGTTTCGAAAATTTAGGTCATGACAGGGTGAATATGATATCTCACATCACTTGAAAAAGATAAGTTGTGACATCCCACATTGCTTGAAATGATAAGTTTAGATAAGTAAAATACCCTGTAAACTCCTTAAACTGTAGGAGGCCTTTCGAGTTACAAAATCCGAGAGCAAAATAGTGACAGACTGTATAACTAAAGCAGATAATATTCAACAGTAAACCGAGGTGTTATAGTAGCAATATTCTAAAAGATGCTAAGCACTCCTAGGGCGGCAGCATGGGGCAAGCCTAGGGCCTAGGAAGGGCCTAAAAAATTAAGGGGCAGTCAACGGGTCAATGGGATCAACAGTTAAAATATATATATATATATATATAAAATTATAAAATTAATGCAAATTCACTAAACACATAAACATATAAACTAACAAAAATACAAAATACATCCTAGCATATCATAAGACACTCATAAACATGAACACATAAATATAATAACATATAAATACATAAACAATCAATCATAACATAAACACAAACACATAAACTCATAAACAATCTATGTTTATAATAAAGATAAACGCATAAACCAAAAGTACACAAAATACAAAAATAATGAAAATCCATTAATTCTAGAATAATACATACCTTATCATAAGTTAAATAGGTAGGTATCAAACTTTTCTTCTCTATATTCGTCCAAAATATGTTCTTCATCGGACTCAAAGTCAATAATGTTTTCCTTTTCCACCTCATCTTCCGATGAAAAATCATCTTCATGAAGTTCTCTCACTCTAAAACTTCTTCAGTGTTGTAACCCTTCATCCGTTCCGGAGGCTTCACTAACCATGCACTAAGTGAGCCTTGTATCGGGCTCAACTTTATCATCATCATCACCACCACCATCAACAATCCACCCTTGTACAGTAGAAGCATCACGAGCAAGTAGTACATCTACATTCTTCTCCTTCTCTTTTTTGTGCTTATACGTCAATTGATGCATATTGCTTCAAGTCTTTCCTTCTGTACAAGCCTAGAAGATCAAGACCAATTCCCACAAATCTAAATTCAATAATAATTCTTTAATTCTACTATTGGGATGCTATAAAATCCAATTATAAGTTAATTGGTTGGATTGTATAGCCTCCTAAATAAGGATCTCTTTTAAACTTCAATTATTGCAATTTAGTTGTAATTTATCTTGTGTCATTTGTAGTAATTTTATTTATAATTGTTGTATTTGTTTGTAAGTTTTTTACTTGTATTTTATTGAGTTTGTAAGTGTCAAAGGGTAGGAGAGTTTGTAGAGCTATTTTAAGTTGTAAAATAGCTTACTATCCATTTTTGCTTGATTCTTGCTCGAGCAGACACCAAGCGAAAATGGATAGAAAGCTTATTCAGGCCTATCGCTCACTTCTGAATATCCCTTAGTATTTTGACTATAACTTCTTTTTCTGATATCCAAATAAGGCGAATCAGGTGGCGTTGGAAAGCTGAGAGAACTATCTACAACTTTTATGTTTATCACTTTTCCAAACTCGGAACAGAAGATTATAATATTGCTCTCTGGAAGATTTCACTCACTTCTTGCTCGAGCAACATCAACTGAAAATGGACAACAAGTTTTTGCTCGAGTAACATCATACGACCATCATACGAAATTACACAGAAAGCGTTTTATGCATCTTCCTCGCCCCTTGCTCGAGCATCTAACATACAAAGCCACTTTTTGTATAAATATGTGTTCCCATTTCATGTAAAGAGACTTTTGATGATATGAAAATTTAAACACTTTGTGTTTGGACAGTGTTCTTTCAATCCTATCTTTTATCAATTTTCTATGCCAAGAAAATAGTGATAGATAACTTCAAGTTGGTAGACACTGTCTTTTATGCTTGAAGCCTTCAAGTTGGCGGACTTGGTCCTTTATACTTGAAGATCCCATTGGCAACTATCCTTTAATTTGTGTAAGTTTATCTTTTCTTGTTGATTATTGAAGTTTCTTTTATTATTGAAGAATTGTTAATTGTGTTCTTGTGGAAGAATTGAGTTTATTGTTGATTGTGGAAGAAGCTTATGTTAGTGTGAAGTGTTGAATGATATGTATGTTGGAGGGTATAGTTATTATTGTTATGTTGGAAGATTTGTGTTGCTAATTCTTAAGTTGAATTTGTGTTGATGTTCTTGTTGTCGTTGTGTTGTTTAATGTTAATTTGGGGTTGAATTGAGTTATTTTAGAGGAATGAACACTAATCCCAAAATGGATTATTGAGGTGTCAAGAAATCACTCCAATATATGTTGAAATGCATCCCTACATGCATCATCAACTTAGAATTAAATTGGACAAAGACTATATTGTTCAACCGATTCACATCCAGTATATTCCTTTTCTTCGTATGTATCTACGTAAGAGGTAAATAATTTAAATTTATAGATAATCAACTATCTATTAAGTATTATTGTTACATAATATCATAATATACACACTATATAAGGAAATTGCACTCACTCCTTCAAAAGTGCTCTAATTTCTTTCACACCCGGATGAACTAGTGGTCAGTGAAAGGATCCTTGTTGCCATCTTTTACAAGTTAGGTGTTTCAGTTCCATAGGTTTCCTACCAATTAACTACATAGATATAAAATTGAATAGAATTTTTTAAAAAATAACTAGTTAAATATATACATAAAACTTCCAAGAGATTAAGAGTATAATAATTTGTAACTAGATCATAATTTTCATCATCTTTCTCACATCCTTTTATCGCCCATATTTTTTCAAACTTACCATATTTCTTCTTGTACTTAGTCAATTCAATATTTATGACTTAACATCGTAAAATTACGTCATCTTTAAAGAAAACCTCCATACGTTTAGATACCTCATCAATGACATCATCATTAAGTGTAATGCTTTGATCTTTGAACTAGTAAAAGGGATTCAATAAATAGGCTGTCAAATGTAATAGACTATCTAGCCGGTCTTATATTTTTTTTATCAATAATTTAAAAGATTAGACCATAGTTACTTTGAACATTATTCAATGCCTCTCTAATATCATTTTTGGCTTGTTTAAGCTCTCTATATAAAAAAACCCATTGATGGTTTCCGATCCCCGTCAACTAATCGAAGCAATCTTACCAAAGGAGTAAATACCTTCAAGCACAACGTCACACAATTCCAAAAACTTAAACTTGTGATAGTTGTGTAGGTCATTTTCTCCTTAGGAGACTTTGACCATTTGTATGTATCCTAAGCATTACTACCAAACATTGTCTTCAAGCTAGTCTTTTTTTTTCCATTAAACTTTGCAAAGAAAGGAAGGAAGATGCAAACCTAGTGACACCTGGCCTCACTATGTCTCTACTCATTGTAAATGACCTCATTAAAGACAAAGTCTTATGGTGTGTATAAATGAAGATTGTGAAAACTTTAGCTGTCAATGACTTTTTTGAACTTTGGCAATTTTCTAATACTTTCAAGCATAAGGTTAATGGTGTGAGTAGCACATGAGGTCCAAAATATTTGTGGTCTTTTCTCCTTAACAACTTTGTCGTAGCCATATTGTTGGTAGCCTTGTCGGTTACTACTTGAACAACCTTTTCTGGCCCAACTTGTTCAATGCATTTATCCACATAATTAAAAATTAGTTCAGCAGTATGTGCTTATTCAAAAATTTCCTTCGAAGAAAGAAAAGTGGTACCTTCTTTGCAATTCACACACAAGTTCATGATGCTCCTCCTTTTTCTATCCGTCCAAGCATCCATCATAATTGAGCACCCATTTTTTTCCCACTCTTTTTCATGCTTTTTGAGAAATTCTGTAGTTCTAGCAATTTCTTCCTTTAGTAGAGGTTCCCTCAATTGATATCGACTTTGAGATCTAAAACCTAGTTCAAATTGACCAACCGCCTCAACAAATAACTTGAAGCTATCATTCTCAATTGCATTGAAAGGAACACTCATTTCATATACCCACTAGCCAAATATTGTCACACAGAATGTGTTCTCTCTTTAAAGAATGCTTCATTGATATTTTGTTACCTTTTTGTCATATTTCCAGTTCCACTCAATGAGACATCAGGACTAATCGTCGATGCAAACCTATCCATAAGGCCAAGAACACAAGGCTCTTTCCTGACCCCTAACTCCTTCATTTCTTCCTCATCCCTAACTACATTCGCATCCTCTCTCAACAAATCCTCCTCTTTCCTCTTATTTTTTTTTCTTGTTTTTTGCCTCCATAATTGCTTGGTTACACCTAGATTGATCATCCGTTGTTGCTTTAGGACATGCAGTCACATTTTTCGCTATGTGTGCTACATGTGCTTTAATTCTATAAACTCTACCAGACATCACCTTGCCACACAAATTACATTTAATTTTATTAAAATTCTTTGAGTCAACCAACACTCCAAACTCCTATCCGATATCATTAGACTTTGTTTAAGTATATTTGATTTTGATATTGGTTAGGTAGTAGAGGCTACCGAAGAATTAGTGTTCTGGGCCACGAAATAATTCAGCAATTCACTAACTTTTTTTAAATTTATGCCACCTAATAAACACAATGAAAATTGAAAACATTAATAAAATGTAGTATAAACAGAAAAAAAATAAAAATAAAAACAAAAACAAAACGTATTGCTTGTGTTTAGTTAACACCTAAAATCTATAAATCAAGAAATTAAAAAAAAAATCACAATCTCATCAAAATCCAACATAAAATATAGTTTTGTGTTTATGATATTGAAGCATAGATAACTATCAATTACACAAAAAAAAATATAATACAAATCATATAAAACATTTTATCAAACACATGATATATATAGTCATTATAGTCAAAAAATTGATTAAAAAAAATCATCAATAAGTAAAATACCAACCTACATATTACTTAATTAACAACAATAAACAATTAGACCTAAAATATTAACCTAAAATTTACAAGTCAAAACATTAAAATAATTAAAAAGATTAAAAAATAATTACAATCTCATCAAAATCTAAGACAAAATATATTGTTTAGTGTTTATAATGTTTAGGCATAGATAATTAGCAATTACACAAAAAAAAATATACAATACAAAACCTATGGAGCATTTCATCAAACACATGATATGCATAGTTATTATAGTAAAAAAAAAAACAAAAAAAATCAATAAGTAAAATACCAACCTTTTGTTGAAGAATAAAGTTGATGGAGTTGAAAGTAATAGTGATTTATGGAATTTGTTTGTAAGAAAAATGTTAGGTTAGTTGTCAGCAATGAAGTGAAGAAACATGAGAAAGGAAAAGAAAGTGTCTCTGGAGTGCATTTTTATTTAAAAAAATATATATAAGGTCCAAAACGATGTCATCTTAGGCTGTATATAAAATTTTATAACCACCTAAAACGACGTCGTTTTTGGCTTGTATATAAAATTTTATATACACCTGAAACGACGTTGTTTTAGGTGTTTAAAAAAAGAAAAAAGAAATTTCTTCTCTGATCGCCTTCCGCCCCATCTATCGTCTTTCGCCTATGCTCGCCTAAGACCACTTAATTGCCGGTAATCACCGCCTAGGCTGCCGACCACCTAAGCCTGGTGCCTACCCTCTTTTCTCAGTGCCCCCCACCACTCAGCTTCGTGTAGACGCCTAGTCAGCCGCCTGCACCAATTTTTATTTCACTTTACAGTAGTAGCCTTTTTATAGTTAGAGATGTCGATGACGTCAACCTTTTGCACCAGCTTCTACTGGAAGACATGTAAATCGAGACTCTAGTGCCCACATTTCGATCCACGGGAATTTAGCCCTAGAGCTCACTACATAACACCCCGATGATATTAAGTAGGGGTAGGCACATTTACTCGACCAGACTAGTCGGGTTTTTTTGGGTTGGGCCAACTCTGAAACCCGACTTTTGGTCCAAATAAGTCAACCCAATCGGGTTCGGGTTTTTTTCGGGTTGGGCCTTAAAAACCCGAAACTCGACCCGACCCGAAATAATTTTTACTAAAATGTTAGTAAACACTAGGATTCGAACCCTTAACCTCCACTTATATCTTTGACAAGTTTACCACTTGACTACACCTCATTTTAATGATAATTTTGTAAAAAATATTATTTATTATATAAAACCATATGAATTTAACCAGACCCGAACCCCAAAAAACCAACCCAAACAGCAAAAAAACTAATCTTTTAACCTGACAAACCTGACCGAACCCAACCCGAACCCGACCAACCCTAACCCAACAGGTTCATTTTTTTCAAAACCCAATTTCGGGTTCATTTTTTGTGACCTGATCAGGTTTGAGTTTTTTTCCAGTTGAGCCAAACCTGACCCGACCCATGCCCATCCCTAATATTGAGCACTCAGCTAGTAGTCAAGGTGTTTTGGACATTCGTAAAGTCTACAAAACATTGTCTACAAATACATCTATGACTATTAAATAAGGTAAATACTAATATCTTGTATAATATTACAATAATAAATAAGTCAAAGTTTCGCTGCAAAATTCAATATTGCGTTTGATCATAAATTTGAACGTAAAATCAAACAACATAATTGTCATTTGAATGCTTTCGTTTGTTATTAAAAAAAAAAAAAACAATGACAAGAATTAGTTTGCCTAATAAGCATTAATTTATAAAGTTTAAAGAGTTAACATTAAAGAAAAATAATTTTTCAATAAAAAAATGACTTTAATATTTTGACTTTTTCTATTTTTGTATATAAAATACGTTTATGGATGTTAATACAAAGTTGCAGTCTTGCCCAAACATCGTAGGACAAAAATTAAATGTGAAATGAGATTTAATAACTAAGTTAATTTGGGGTTAATAATGAGTTTCACCAAGTTTAAAAAATTCTAGAATTATCGTGCAAAATTTAAGATATTTAAAAAAAAATTACCCTCGCTATGGTTTATCCAACTTTTTCATAAATGCTAGACAACAGACGATTGTTGAGTAAAAAGTAATACAACTTTTCTCAAAATATATCTCAAATGTCATCTAAAGTAACGGATCCAAATGATATGAATTTGATATCCATTAAATAAAAACCACTTCACTTTGACCCATCATTTGGGAAACGATTTGGAATATGTTTCGAAAAAAGTAGCATTATTCATTGTATAAAAATACTTGACACGCTTAATAAGTAGGTAGATAATGATTTTTTTGTTAAAATAAGTTTTATATGATGTTCAACAAGCTCAACAAATAATAACTCCAAATACTCAACAAGGTGTTTGACAAAATGCTAATGTGAAATATGGAAGCTTGAAAGAAATTATAATTTTTCTCCGAATACATTCGATTTATGAGAAGAGTTATATGAATTTTCCCCAAAATGCTTTACACACTCTTATTTTAAATATTCTAATATTATTTAAAAAAAAATTGTCTAAACTATGAGAATAATTTTAG
Source organism: Bursera palmeri (assembly GCA_026225775.1). Classification (NCBI taxonomy): domain Eukaryota; kingdom Viridiplantae; phylum Streptophyta; class Magnoliopsida; order Sapindales; family Burseraceae; genus Bursera; species Bursera palmeri. The sequence continues at coordinate 32,873 of JANKKB010030094.1, read as the reverse complement.
AAAGAACCTTTATATTCAATTTTAAATTACTAAATAATATTTATTACATGAAGAAATCAAATTATAGAATTTTTATTAAAATTTGATGTAAGAAGTAATTTTTTAAGATACTTTTTTATTAATAAATCACATAGATTATAGATAAAAGAATTTCATATATAGTAATATTTATCAAATATAATATTACGTTATTGAATTTTTACTAATGAATGAAGTTTCAAATTTTATAGATAAAAAAAAATATGTGAAAGATATTTTTGAGGTTTCATATAATCTAAAACCTAAATTTCTATATTTTATTTAAATATAAAAAAATTCCTCCGAGCCCGAAAAAATTAAATATTTTAGAATTAACCCAAGATAAATCCTCTCACTTCACAATAAATTTTGGTCAAAGCATCCGAATTTATATACTCTTCCAATAATGGTTATTGGTGGGGGCCATTTAACCAAGAAAATGAAAGTGAAAGAACGCATGTAGAAATAGAAACTTTCGAAACAAGGGGGACCAAACAGAGCAAGAGATTTAGAAACAACTTTCCAAACAAGGGGGGACTAAACAGGAGAATAGAAGCAACTTTCGGAACAAGGGGGACTGAACAGGAACAAGAGGATACCTCTACGTTTTTCTGATGTACTTGCAAATGAGTTTCATCCTTCTTTATTTATTTTTATTTTTAAAAATTTTTAAAAACTTCTTTTTAATGAATTTATACAAATATTAAATAATATTTATTTCCTTTTACTTTTTAATAATAAATGATTAATTAACTACTCGAGTTATAGTTAATTTGTAACATTTATTTTTCCAAAAACTATATTTTTAACCGTATTGAATTTTTTAATTTTATAATTTTATAACTTAAATTTTTTTATTTAATTAGATAGATGAGAATTTTTGTACTTATTAGTTTATTAATGTTCAAATAGTATATGACATAGTATTTGACACAATTTTAGCAATGGTAATGTGAATGTTAAAGCTTTAAAGGTCATACCAATCGTGGTATCTAAATTTTTAATTTAATATATTTTTTAAACACGTTTTTTAATATAATATATATTTATTTTATCCTTAAATTATTTTAAATTGTATTAAAATAATTATTTTATTATATATAATAAAAATAATAAAGAAATTATTATTTTAATTGATGTTTAAAATAATTTAATAAATTGATTGGGGGAAGGCACATGGTTTAACCGCACCGAAGAACTGTCTGGATTGGCATTTGGTGGAAACAACGCAACCTTGGTGAAAGAGGTTTTGTTTGGTAGATGTTGATGTCTCCATGAAACCCGCGTTCTCATTTCGCTTCAAAGCTGTTATTTCAAACTTCAAACTGTCGGGTCCTGTCTCTTTCAACGTTCAATACCACCCACTCAACAACAACAACAACAGCAATAACACCTGCACGCACGCCCCTTCTTCTCCACTCCACACCGCTTCACTTCACCCATGGAAGTGAGCATGCTCCACGAAGACCAAGACCCAGTTGCCCTCTTCATGTCCCTTGATCGTTGGGATGAACAAGACCTTGACCAATACCAAGAAGACCTCTCCCAATCTTCCAACGAAACCTTCATGCTTGGCTTCGTAATCGCCAACATAGTCGGTCTCCAGTACTACTCCGGCACAATCAGCGGCCGGGAAATGGTGTGTCTGGTGCGCGAACCCATGAACGCTTACGACAACAACGCTATCAAAGTCCTTAATACAAGAACCATCCAAGTGGGTCACATTGAGCGCTCGGTAGCTGCGGTTCTTTCGCCTTTGATAGACTCTCGTATGATTCATGTGGAAGGTATTGTGCCCAATACTCGTAGTAATGGTAATAGGTATAAAATTCCTTGTCAAATTCATATTTTTGCAAGATTAGAGATGTTTGATACTGTTAAATATGAGATATTTCGTGGTGGGTTGCAGTTGATTTGTGATAATGATATGTCGTTTGGGTTGTCGGAGGCGGTGGTGGTGAAGGAGAAAATGGGAGAGAAAAGTTTAAAGAGTTTGGATGAGATTTTCAAGTTGGTTGATAAGAATGTGAACAAGAAAGCAAAAATGGAAGCTTTGGAGCCACCGAAAGGGGTTATAAAGTCTGAGCTTTTTGTGCACCAAAAGGAGGGGTTGGGCTGGTTGGTTCATAGGGAGAATTCAGAGGAGTTGCCGCCTTTTTGGGAGGAGAAAGGTGGAAAATTTGTCAATGTGTTGACAAATTATCAAACTGATACTCGGCCAGAGCCTTTGCGCGGTGGAATTCTTGCTGATGATATGGGGTTGGGTAAGACTCTCACTTTGCTTTCTTTGATTGCTTTTGATCAATGCAATGGTACTGTTAGCCGTACAGTAGGTACTGATAGCGTAGATGCAAATGAAGTTGAGGAAATTGGTGAGGAGGGTGAAGAGTCATATGCCTCGGGTACAAAAAAACATAAGAGGGGTAGAGTGAGTAAAAGGGGTTCTGGAAGGGGAAAAAGGTGTAAAACTGAGAATACTAATATCGATATTCCTGTTGAAGGAAATTCTATAAGCATAAATGATAAGTATTCTAGAGTTTCAGGTAAGAAGATGACTTTAATTGTGTGCCCTCCTTCTGTGTTTTCGACCTGGATAACACAGCTAGAAGAGCACACAGTACCTGGTAAGTTAAAGACATATATGTATTATGGTGATAGAACGAGAGACATTGAGGAGCTTAAGAAGTATGATGTAGTCTTGACAACTTATAGTACTCTGGCTACTGAAGATTCTTGGTTAGGTTCCCCCGTGAAAAAGACTGAGTGGTGGCGAGTTATTTTGGATGAGGCTCACTTGATTAAGAATTCAAATGCTCAACAAAGTCAGGCAGTCACTAATTTGAATGCCAAGAGGAGGTGGGCTGTGACTGGTACACCTATCCAAAATGGTTCATCTGATTTGTTTTCATTGATGGCATTTTTGCGGTTTGAACCATTTTCTATTAAGAGCTATTGGCAAACTTTAGTACAACGTCCACTTGCTCAGGGTAGTAAGGAGGGGCTATCTCGTCTTCAGGTAATATTAAATCATTCTTCGTTTGCCATTTTATCATGTTTATGCTACAAATTCAAATCTTGGGTTGGTAAATTATGCATTCTACAAGTGCTTGATTTTGCATACGTGTGGTTTCTTTGTTAGATTAAGTTGCCCCAATTTCGTTCTCAACCATAATGGCATTTCTTTTATTCCTTTTTTTTTTTAATATGTAAAATATTTCTTTATATTTGCAGAAGGGGATACGATTCTAGTACACTAGAATTATACAAAAGAAAACATATGAACTACAGCAAAAGTGCTATCTGAAATTTCAAAAATTTATTAAAAGAGGATGCAGAAGATTCATAGGAGATGTCAAAAATACAAGCTCTAGCCTTTGAGCAGAAAACTCAACTCTTTAAATATCCAACTACTTTTGTTTTTCTCTAATTACACAAACTGAAGCCATAGCAGCACTGGGCTTCAATCTTCTTAATTTTTCTTTGAAAACTCTTCAATCATTTGCATGCAATAAATAACCTATGATCCAGGCATCATCCAGTCAATTCTAACCAAAAGAGTAGAGAAGACCCCACCTCAGTTGACATGTAACAAATGCTTCCACATTTGTTTTAAATATACAACTTCACTGAATGATTTTGTTTTCTCTTCGTAAGATCATTCATAAAAAAAAAAAACCCGGTAGTGTCTAACCATATTGTAGTATCATATAGAGAGAGCACAACTGGTACTGTACCATCTTGCGATACCATACAGAGGGGAACATACCTGGAACTTTTTTGCATTGGTAAGCCCTGACAAAATTTATTCTTTTTTACACTTAGAACCTCAATTAAGATTACGAAGAAAGATACTATAGGCAATAACCCCAAATCAAATCATTGCTGGAAATGAGCTCTTCTACAATCTCATTTGACAAAAATAATATCTAATTAATAAAACCCAGCCTCCTCTAATGGCCTTCTAGAAGCTACCCTGAAAGAACACCTAGGTTTCTTAGAAACACAGTTATGCCTCTCCTTCCCATAGTTCTAAATCACTACCTGTCTCCATAAACTATCCTGTTTTCCTCATGACAATGTAACCGCTTTGGTGACAAAGCCTCATAAAAAGTAGCAAGTTTTGTGATACGCTATGCTTCCCACTTCCAGCAGAGAACTAACATATCAACAATCTACATAATGATATTTGAACTCACCACAACATCCACCTTACAAGAGAGCCTTTTGTATCTTCACCACTGTTTAGCCACTGGGATGAGAATACAGAACATATGGAAATAAATAAATATGGAGGCTAAATAAAGTCCTCCTAAGTAGAGGTCACCTACTCCTGCAAGTTAAATAGATATATAATTTTTTTTTTTTTCCATTTTGCATTTTGCTTAAGTATTGTTAAGGAACTTATAACATTCTGTACCTCCCCTTTATCATCCAACTATGCTCTCCGGTGTTGAGGAGAAATTTCCTGTTACCATTTTTAAAGACTATAGTCTGGAGAAACTTTGTCGGCACTGTGTCTCTCTGGGTTTTAATAAAAGTCATATATCTTTTTTTTTTTACAGTCTTTTCTCTTATTTCATTGAATCTATTCTTTTAATAGTCATATTTAGACATTATGGGAATTTGATTAATTTTAATAAATTGTGGTGATGAATTTCAATTGGAAATCGCCCTTTTTTTCTTCACTTTGTCTTTCATGCTTTCTTTCTTTCTTTCATGAATATCCCTTTCTTTCCTTTTTTTTTTTTTCAACTTCTGAATTTTATAAATTAGCATGAAAACTTATTTGCGTTGTATTGTTTCTTATCCAAGTGTTCCAACCGCAACTTATTGTTTTTACAGGTTCTAATGTCGACCATCTCTTTAAGGAGAACAAAGGACAAGGGTTTGATTGGATTGCCACCAAAAACTGTAGAGACACGTTATGTTGAACTTTCTGAGGAAGAGCGTGAATTATACGATGAGCTCGAAAGAATAGCCAAGGGAGTTGTCCAAGATTATATAAGTTCTGGAAGTCTGATGCACAACTATTCAACTGTGCTTAGCATAGTTCTACGACTTCGTCAGATCTGTACAAACTTGGCTTTGTGCCCATCGGACCTGAGATCAATGCTTCCTTTGAACAGTGTTGAAGGTATCAGAAAATAATTCAAATTTGTTGCACTTTTCTCTACAAAATTTTGCTTTAATGACCTTTCAGTTCATCTTTTTTTACCTGTTCTGCAACTTCTTCTTTGTCAGTGGAACCTTAATCATAGTCAGGTCTAATGAGGTTTCGTTTAGTTTCTCCCTCAATAAAATCATATTGCTTCTCCACACTAGCTTTTACCTTTTTTTATTTTTTTATTTTTTTTATTTTTTTTTTTGGATTGCCTGAGATGGTTGGCATTGGTTGTCTTCCTCTCTTTTCTGTACTTAGGTTGAAATTTTGTTAGTATATGACCGTATTTTTTTTAGGTTCTATATACTGTGGCCACCATGAAGAAGAGATGCAATCATACTGTAAACTTGCTATCAAAATGACTTTAAGAGCAAGCTTGCACATTTCAAATAAGTTGGTTGCTGCAAGGCTCACTGTTCTTCCTAGAACCATTGCCACTGTCATTTTGTGTCTTTTGATTGGCTTAATCAGTCCTCATGAAATAGATAACATTAGCTGCATCTTACTGCAAATTTCTCACCCCACCATCAAAGACCTATACTTAATTTACATTTGTGCCATATTCCTCAGCGGTGCCATGTGAAGTTGAGTGTTACTGTTTGTTAACAAGAAGGGCTATTATTTGATTCACATATATGACATATCCATTATTTGATGTATGAAGGTGACAATAACTATTTTGATGCCGAATCCCATGGTATGATTATGAAGGTGACGGAATCTATCTTTATTGTTGAAGGGGGGCAACTTATCTAAGTTGGTAGATGTATTTTTTCAAAGCTTTTTTACCTTTTTTAATGATGACTTTTTAAGATGTTCTTTATTGATTGGACCAAGGAATCTAGCAGCTTTTTATGATCAATTTCTTGATGTAATTGGGGATTTGGTTGGGAAAATCAGGAAAGGAAATACATACTAAACCTCACACTAGCAGAGTAGATTTCCTTCTTGATGAAGTTTCAGGTTTATGTCATGGAGATTGTGAAATGAGATCAGAAGTTTAGAATTGAAACTGTGCTCTTAAGGTGGGTTGATTGAGCTTGCTTGTCTAACATTATAATTGTTATGTTTCCTCAGGATTCTTTTTATATCTGCAAAGGAAGCATAAGATGATTTTAAACATTTTCTAGTTGGCCTGTTATGGGTCCAGTGAGAAAGATCTTTTTATTTGTTAGTGTGTAACAGAGGAGCTTGGTCTCCAAGGATATCTATCGTGTAGGTTTGGTTGTGGTAATCTAGTAATTCAGTGATTCCTTTGGCTTGTAGTTATGTAAAGAGTATGACATTTGCTCTGCAAGAAACAAAAAGTACAATAGATTTGGTTGTCTATATTTGGAGGTTATTTCTTGGGGGAACTCAATATTCTTAACAATGTTTATGAGTCCGGTGACTAAATGGTTCTCTCCTGTCCTGCTCCTGGGCAATGAGTCACCATAACAATAATCATAATTCAAGAATTTCAATGATTTGTTACGCACTGTACGACAAAGGTGTTATAGACATGACTGAGATTCATGCTTTAGTTAATTCATTGGATAGTTGTGGTTTCAATAACTTTTTCTGTAACATATTTTGTTGTGTGTTTGGATGCTTAACGGGGTTTCCAGAATATTTTCATGAAATCATGTTTACATGCATTTTATTTCATGCAGATGTCTCCAACAACCCAGACTTGCTAAAAAAGCTGGTTGCAGTGCTACAAGATGGTGAAGATTTTGACTGTCCAATTTGCATCTCTCCACCTACTGATATCATAATTACATCATGTGCACACATCTTTTGCCGATCCTGCATCCTAAGAACCCTACAGTGCACAAAACCCTTCTGCCCCCTTTGTCGCCGACCTTTATCAAAATCTGACTTGTTCTCATCCCCTCCAGAATCTTCTGACACTGCTGTCACTGAAAAATCTTCTTCAAGAAATGTCAACTCTTCAAAAGTGTCCACTCTGTTGACTCTCCTCCTTCAATTAAGGGATCAAAACCCAACTACCAAATCAGTTGTATTCTCACAATTCCGTAAAATGTTGATTTTACTTGAAGAACCACTAAAAGAAGCTGGTTTCAAGTTCCTGCGCTTGGATGGTTCAATGAATGCAAAAAAGAGAGCTGAAGTAATAGAAGAATTTAGAGTTCCAGGACCTGGTGGACCAACTGTTTTGCTTGCAAGTCTTAAAGCCTCAGGTGCAGGTATCAACCTTGCAGCTGCATCTAGAGTCTTCTTGCTGGAGCCATGGTGGAACCCTGCAGTTGAGGAACAAGCTATGGACAGAGTGCATCGGATTGGTCAGAAGGAAGATGTGAAAATTGTGAGGCTAATTGCTCGAAACAGCATCGAAGAGAGGATATTAGACTTGCAGGAGAGGAAGAAGAAACTGGCAAGGGAAGCTTTTAGGAGGAAGGCAAAGGATCAGAAGGAGGTCAGTGTAGATGATCTGCGCATACTCATGTCACTATGAGGTTACTTATAACACACATTACAGTTACGCATATGCATAAGTGCATATATTTTGGTTATGGAACTCTCCTGTGGGTACATACAAGCACATCTAGTATGCATAGGGTACATAAAATGTCTGATCTGTAAGATTCTCAGTGAAACTTTACAACAGCTTTCACTAACTTTTGGTGTTAAAGAAAAGGGTCTACCTTGAACACACTATTATTGTGAAGAATTAAGATGAGCTGAAAGTGGAAAATGAAGGAAGTATTTGCAGATGTATTGTCTTTTACAGGCAATTCTTGGAACTTTTTGGTTCAGATTTCACTAGGACCAAATTGATCCTCTTAGTTAACAAGGATGGGATAATTTTCGTCCTATCTTTCAAACCTCTCTTTAATGGTAGTTATAAAGTTTCCAAATAAGCATCAGTCAAGGATTTGTTACAGGAAATCTCACGATACTCCAAGTTGAAAAACATCTATGGAAAGCTCAAGGTACAATGTGTAGGTATTTATTTACGAAATTTAAGGGAGTGCGTTAAAAAATAATTAAGATTATTAAAATTTTGATTGACTAATCAGTGGGCTAGCCAATGGACCTTACAATTTGGCAAAGATCCAATGGCTTTTTGGCCTGTATGGTCACGCACCAATGAGTTGATATGTCAAATATTTTAGTTAGATAATCAAATAAAATTTTAACATACATTTTTCCAATTCGCTTAGTAATTTTTCTCAATTTTTCAAGAAACTCAATGTGTAGTCATTAATAAATTTTAGTTTACGATCAAGCAAATATACAAAGATTTCTTTTTTTAATCATTCTTATTGGTGGGAGAATTAATTATTAATCAAATAATGCATGTTGGAGCTGAATTCTTTACTGTTTCTTCTCCACCAAAACGAAATAGTCAGCTTGACTGTGGATTGAAATTCAAGCGTGTCCAGCAGCAAGTTAAATTTAAGGCATAGTTGACCTTTGACTATACGTAGATTGGACATTTTACTCCAGCGCAAATTATGATAAATAAGAGATTAAAGATAGACATGAATATTGCGATACATGAATTTTTCGTTTTTCTAATTTTTAATTTTCCAAGTCAAATGTCAACCCTTTGATGGATCCAGATGTCGCAGACTGGATAAGAGTGTACACTATTATCATGTTATCAACACCGTGCTGTGATGCGCACGGCGATTGATCAGTAGAACACGCACCAACGATTGTGGACGCATACGTGGCGAAAGCCCATTAGAGCCCTGAATTTTATTTCAACCATTCAACCACTGTCAGGCCGGTTCGTGCATCTGCCCGAGCAAAAGATAGAATTATACGCGTCAAGTAGTCATTCACTTGTGTAAAACGTGTCACTTGAATTGTCTCAGTGTGAACCACGTGTCGTATGTCTAATCTCCGATGTTCCGCCAAGCGTACGGGTAAACTATCCACATACCCCCTCCCTTCGATGTCTTAATCATATTAATTTCCCATAGTCATAAAAAATTTATAAACCCCCCTCTCACTGGTAAATGATGTTAATATTAAAATAAGCATTTTAGTAAAATTTTAAGATTACAAGGGGTTTAACTAATTTTCACTAACGCCCTAGGAGTCCCATTTAGACATGAATAAAAATTTAATTAACAAATAAATACATATGAAAAAAGTTATATAAGTGTGACTCTTGCTAAAATTGTGTAAAATGTGGATATATTCCCAATAACTTGCCTCAATCTTATTGAGTTAAATTACTTTCTATAATAGTACCAAAAGAATGGATAATGATCACATTATGCAATGATTTTAAAATATAAAACCTTGTTTATATGTCTTCATATTTATAATGATTTTAATTTTTTTGTAAGTTATTATAGTTTTCTGGGTCCAACTCCACCAAGGTAAATAAATATGAATAAAATTTGTTAGATTACGCTAAACCCATTAAAGAAAAACAACAATGAATGGGGGGAAAATGATTAATATATTGAATGAAATATTTAAATTCTCATTAATTAATTGACAAGTGGGAAAAGAAGAAGAAGAAGAAGAAGAAGAAGTCAAGCTCAAAAGCTGTAAATCATTCAAGTGCAAAGTGGTAAGGTGGCATGTTCCTTCTTTCTTTCTATGGAAAAAAGAATGGTAGAGAGAAACATGTTATAACCACTAGCGTGCAAACTGTGGGTCAATCCCAATTAATAAATAATTTTTTATTGCTCTCTTATAAGTTCTAGCATGTTGGCTGCCTTTTATCAATTAACTTGGGTCCTACTATATAATTACATTTTCATTTTCTATACCCTTATAATAACATTGTTGAAATTTATTATAATGTTTATTTTACTATACTTGTATGGTATTGGACAGACTTGTCACATGTTATAAGCTATTGTTTTAATATTATAAGTTTCACATTTAAACGTTGCTGTTGGCATTGTAGTCAAGTCCAAATTCAATTAAACTTATGGTAATATAAAATACAGAAATTGTACTATTTAGTAAGAAATTTGTTGTAATGTGACACTCACATGAAACATAAACTTTATAGTAGGCAGATGAAAGTTTAAAAGAATATTATTTTTTTTTAAATGAGAAAATACATATCTATTATTTATTTTTAAAAATATGATTAATTTTTGCAATACTAAAAAATAATTAAGGGTGATTTTCACTTACCCTTATTGTACGTATTTTATTAGATTTCAGTTGAAGTGATTAAAACACCCCTAAAATGTTAAACATACAAAAAATTAAAAAAAAATTATAAATTTACAATCCGATGAAATATTATATTCAATAAATTTTTTAATAATTTATTTATTTAATAAATTTTTTATTTTTAAAATTTATATTACTGTCATTTATCCTTCGTATAATCGCAGTTTTCTTACCGTGTGAGTTTTGATTCGCTAAAGTCAACCATTGCCTTTTTACGATTTTACCCTTCCGAAGATAGCCGAAATCAATGGCCAAAACCAATGGCCGTGTAGTTCGCAAAATCCACAACTACAATTCTGGAGTCACAGGACTGTGATGACCGTAAGCATTTCTCCCCGTTCTTCGTTTCATTAATTATCGATTACGATTAGGCTTGTCGGTACACGTTTTTTATTTTACCTACCTTCCACCAGTCGTGATTTCTCAACGTGGCAAGACAGCAACGACCCTTCTTCACAGTAACCTGACAGTCTTGTCACTGTAATTCCGGATAACGAGTCGCCGAGTCTCAAAGTGAGATGAATCGAATGCGGCTCTTCATCTCCTAACGTCTAACCAAAACAGTCATAGACATCTCTGGCCTGACACGTGGCCACAATAAAAGTCACCAAAGTAGAAAAAATTCTCATATAATTAATTCATTTTCGTCCCAATAAATTTTTAATATTTATAATAGGATATATCCTTTTTCATAATATTTATTTAAAGAGAAAGAATCTTTTTATTAATATTTACTGAAAATTAAGATTTGGTTAAGAGATACGTGCAACTTTTGAATATTTATTTATTTCACTAAAATTGGAAAATTTTAAGAAAAAAAAAAAAAGAAAACTTTTAGAAATAATAATATTTGTAACATTAGGCGTTTGATACGCCGCCGTATTGGAAAAGGTTTCCCTTTGAGTTTGATACGAGTCGAACACGAAAATCCAAGCTACGCTAAAGCTAAATCCAGTATTGAACCCAAAATCTTCCCATATGCAATCCACTTTGAATAAAAAAGAGAATAAATGAATCTTTTTAAATGAGAAATAAATCTCTTTCGTAAGAAATTTTCTCGCACTTTCTCTCTCTTTCTCGCTCTTACCATAACATTCCGATCTGTTTCTGTGTCTCTCTAAGCATTGTGACTGATCAGGTCAAAACAAAGGCAGAAAGACCAGAAAACAAATATAAACAATTCTTTTTACTTTAATTTCATATTAAATTAAAAGGGGTAGTAAGAGAGAGAGGGAGAGGGGAGAGAGAGAGAGGAGAATATGTTTATGGTTTCGAAGAATTTAATAAAAAAATAAAAGATCTATTGGCGTTTTGCAGCACCTGGTAATTGAAAAAAAAAAAAACAAGAAACAGAAAAACGAAAACAAAACAAAAAGCCATTCACCTCATCTCTATCTCGTCTCATAATTTTCTTGTTTTCTACCAAATTTTAATTACTCTCTTATTCTTTTTCTTTTTCTTTTTCTTTTTTTTTTTCTCTCATCAAAACCGAAGAACGCAGACAAAGAAAACCAAGGGAAACTCTCTCGTTTGTTTGCGTGCCGGAGCGAGAAAAATTTTTATGCTTTTGATCATATCCCTAAAATCCTATCTTGACGTAACCCATTTCCTCATCATCACCATCACCAAAAACCCAAAACAAAAAAAAAAAAAAAGCAAAAATATTATCATTTCCTAAGTCAATTTTGATAGGCAAACATCATTCAATCTCATTCCTCTGTTGAAAATTCTGATTTTTAGTTCCTGGGTCCTCAGAAATTCGTCTGAAAGTCAGTTTAGCCTTTCTGGGTCGTCTCAGAAACATATGAAAACCCATTTTAATCCGATATTTTGATCTGAACAGACGAGTATCGGATCCGGGTTTTGTTGTTTCAAACATGTCCATCAAAGCAGGGTCTCTGGATAACTGGAGAAACTATTTCCGCACAGCAAATGGAGATATTTTTGATATTATCGATCACGCGGTGATGGTGGCGGCTTTGGATTGTCCAAAAGAGTTCAAATTGCGTAGGGATCGAATAGCAGAGATGTTGTTTACGTGTAAAACGACTCGGTGTATGGGGTGTGAAAGGGTGGAGTTGGCGGTTCCTGGTAATGAATTTGATGAAGATGAAGATGTTATTATTGTTCGCAAGAGAGATTTTGAGTTTGAGGCTGAGGCTGGAGGTAGTAAAGAAAGCAAAGTAAATAGTAGTGGAGATGATCATCATGTCAATAATCAAATTCTTAGTAATTATAGCTATGGCGAAGCTGAGGCATTGACTGACGAAATTGAAGAGGAGTCTATGGTTGTTGGAGAGGTTCTTAGGATTAAAGAGATTCTTCAGAACAATGAAGATGAGGTTCGGATTTTTAGATTCCTCTGTTTTCTCTTCTGTTCAGTTTTCTCCTTTGTTTCTGCTTACTGATTGGTGGTGTTTTGGTTAATGTTTGGCGCAGTCTGATTCGGTGTTGTTTGATTGCTTGAGGAGGCTTCAATTGATGGTTTTGACTGTGGATAATCTCAAGGTTTGATTGAATCTCTCTTTAGTCCTCATTTGTGTTCTTCTTTGTAGGAATTCTCTTGGTTGTAGATTTTGGCCTAACAGAGTTGCTCTTCCTTGCAGGCAACGGAGATTGGGAAGGCTGTTAATTGCCTCAGAAAACATAGCTCCAAGGAAATTCGACATCTTGCGCGGACTCTTATCGAGTATGGATCTATTTCTTGTGGCTAACTAGAGCTTTCCATGTGCTAATTTTTTTCTATGTATTCTTTTCATCATCCATATGTCTAAGGGATCAACAAGCCTGTTGGCTTCAAACATTTACTGTTTAAGCTTAGTGAAACTGTACTTTTGTGCCATTTATATTTGATATCTGCTTTCATTCTTTATTTGTATCTACACATCTGCTGGATGACTTAACCCAGCATGTTCAAGCTTCTTTGCCTATAAATGAGCCGAGTTCTCGAGAGTACAAATAAGCCAGCACAATTTGTTGGATTCACTCAGATTTATCAATGGAGTATATGATGATATTTGACTTTGTTGATTTTCAATCTAGCCATGGTTGAATGGATTCGAAAACTTGTATACTACTTATTTCAAGTAAAATAATATGTATATATGACTCTTAAGTTGGTTTAATGAATTGCAGGGAATGGAAGAACTTGGTGGATGAATGGGTCAGTACGACTAAAGTTGTTGCAGGTAGGAATATGCTTGCAACTATAATTTACTCAAAGATGTATTATAGTGATTTTCAATTTTTGGTACTACTGCTTGAGATTAATTTTATCGGTGGATTTGTGGCTGCAGAAGGTACTCCAGATTCAGTGAACCCATCTGTTGTTGATGAAGAGGAAGGGCTTCCATCTCCTCCTATGGATGAACTAGCTTTCTTTGCTCCTCAAACTGATGGAATAGAGCTCTCACAGGTATTTTCCTTACCTCTTTCTTTCTTTTAATTTAATTGCCGAATAGTTTGCCTGTTCGTGTTACAACATTGTAGGCTGACTGGATTTTGTTTATCTGACCATGAATGCAATACGCGAAGTTTTTTGATGGCATGGATGATTTTGCAAGTGAGTTCAATTTGCTATCTCTAATGCTTCTCTTAGATAGCTTTAGCTATTTGGTTCTTTTTTTGAATTCCCCACTTCTAAGATTCATGATTATGAACGGGGAATATTGTTTCAGATCCTCGAAACAGTGGGGAATTCATCAAGAACCGTGATTTTGGGAGAAAACCGTCAATGGAAAACCAAAATATCATGAAGCAGAAGCAGCAGACCGCAAATGAGGTGAATTTGCATGCCAAGGACAACAAGAGTCAACAAATAAAGAGACAAGAAGCTGTTGTGAAACTTAATAAACCCTCAAACACCAATTCTGGACCTGGTAGACCTCTCAAGCAAAATATGGGACAGAAGATAAATAATGAATCAAAGTTGCTGCAAAAATCAGATAGGGTTGCCATCCATAAGAGGCCACTCAATGGTCAAAAAGACGTGAGTACAAAAATTTCCTGTATGTTTGATTCTATAACCATGATTTTGTCTAATATATGTTTCTTGTTCAACTAGAAATTCAAGTCTTCGGATGATGTTGCTGTCCAAGTGAAACTTGAAGCCACTAAGAGGAAACTTCAGGAGAGTTATCAACAAGCTGAGAAAGGTTTGTCTCTTCCCCTTCAGATTCTTTTATGCTTTTCCTGTTTTTAGACATAAAATTCTCATTAATTTGATCATAGTGAATTTGAAATACACTTCAGAGAGGCTTCTATAAAAACATTAAAAAGATAGAGCAAAAGAGAGAGGGAATAAAAGAAATTTCGTGAGACTGAGGATTATGGTGTTATAGTTAGTTGAAAATGAACTCAGATGTTTTAATTTTAAAAAAGTGTGGCCTAAACTCAAAATATAAGATGTTTAAAATTAACATTTGCTGCATTTATTACCTATTTTCAATCTACTCTGACAGAGCATTGTACTATTTTCGTTTTCAACAGCAAAGAAGCAACGGACGATACAGGTCATGGAGTTGCATGATCTACCTAAGCAAGGAATTGGCCACAGAAATCCACACATGAGGCCTGCGAACCATAACCGGCATTGGGCAAATGGCCGGCGATAGGTTCTGTAGTTTGATAGACTATTTGGATAGCTTTCCAAGTTTCTTCCATTCAAAAGCCTGATGGGAGAGCACTAATAACTCTCTTGTAACTGTCTTGCCCCCTCTCGAGCACCAGCAAAAATGTTATCGTTCACTCCTGACACGGAGGGCCATTCTGGTCACAGAGAAACCAACCTTTAAAAGTCTTGTCCTGCATTTGGAACATTGAGTTATAGAGACTTGTTTTGATAGATTTAAGCGGGCGGGTTCTCTCTTGTTCATTCAAAGTTTTCAAACACGCATTCGGATGAATTTGTGTAAAGAGCCTTGGTTTGCACCTGCCCATTTGATTGACTACTGAACAACAATTTTTCCCTCACAATTAAACATTTATTTGGCAGGATAGTACATAGTAAGTCTGCACAAAATAAGTGCTTTTATATGATATGTTACTCATCTGTAAGTTACTTAATGTGAACATATAAGAAGGGTGAATGTTATTTCATATTTAGATTTTCTTTTCTTTTCCTTTCCTTTCTTCCCCACATCACATGTATCTTAAGGATAACTTTTGGTATAGGCCATTGATGAGTAGAAATAAAAATTCATATGCACACATGGATGAAGTCACACATTTGATTGTACAAGTTAGGAGAGGAGAATTTTGTTGTTGCCTTCATCTTCTTGCTTACGTCGAACCATTTTTCCCATGTGAACGGTTTTTAAAACACCTTTAAGAGTTAAAAGGACACGAGGTTGAATATCATAAAAGGCTTTGATCTTCTTAGTCGAACATTATATAGTTTTAAATAAAGATGACGAAACCTAATCGTAATAATTTTATCTATCGTTGTTACGTAAAGTATGGTTAAACATAAAGCATTTGAAGCTTATCCAAGAAAATCTTGTAGTTATTATATTTTCTTGTAGTTATTATCAAGACAAGACTTCAACTAATCTATGGAAATGGGATAGAAGATGGAGAATACATGAATTGATGAAGCAAAATTTGGTAAGCTTCCAGTGTGAAAGAAGTATACAAAGTGCAAGATTTTTCTTCTTGAGGCAATGATAAACGTGGTTCGTTGAAAAGGTTGTGTTAAACCATGCAAGTTATTTTCAAAAAGCAAGCTTTGAAACCATAAGCAATCTAGCTCAATTGGGTCAGTTCTACTAAGAACAGAAATATTTTTGTGGCCTAATTGATTTAATAGAGAGTTTTCTCTCTTTTTTTTTTCCATAATCTTTCATAATTGTTCTCTAACAATAAAATTATTTCGTGAATTTGTGTTTATATAGAAAAGGGTAAATTTTTTAATTTTTAGAAATTAGAATAGAGGAGGGTGGGTGAGGTGAGGGCAGAAGAATGAAATTAAACTATTTTGGCGCGAAAGAATTGAAAGGTAGAAAGTGAAAGATAAGGAAATTCAAAAAGTTTTCTGATTTACGAAATATGACGTGGGGAGAGAAGGCGGCGACACGTGCGGATGAATTATTAAAGATTCTTTTAATGGTCGGCTACCTTTTAATTTTTGTTTGACTAGATCTTTTCCACATGTTACCAACAACACCACCTTCCCTTGTTCCTCTAATATTTATTTAATTAATTTTGTTAAGAATAAAATTAATCTAATATTCTCTAATACCACATAATTATTATTATTCAATAAAATCATTATTAATAAAAAAATGTTTTTTAATTATTAATTATATTTCTTTTAAAATAAAAAAGAAATTATAATCATGATATAAGTTTTGCACTTCTATTGAAATAAACCGACATTCAATATCTTTTATTTTTTATTTTTTTATAGTAAAAATAATAATAATAAATGGGTATTTTGGGGATTAAATAGTTGGTAGCGAAGGTGAGCTAAGCGATGGCGTATTACCCATGTAAAAATTTGACCATTCTCATTATAAAGGTTGAAAGTGGTTTGTTGGACCCTCAAGTTTTGGACCTTTGATTCCACATACTCAACTACCATCATTACATTTTTAAATGATTTTATTACTTTATTTTTCATTATTTCAAAAATTACCCTTTTTCAAAATTTAAAATTATAACCCAAAAAAATTAATAAAAATAATATATCTCCTTTTAAATAATTAAAAAAATAACTAATCCATTATACTCAAATGATATTGCATTATAATTGAGAATTTCATTTTATTATTATTATTATTATTATTATTATTATTTTCCTAAACTTAAGATAAGAATTTTTTATATTTTATTTCTCTCTTTCTCTCTTCTCTTTGTAACCTCCCTTTTGAGCCTACCTTTGTTGACTGTTTACAATGACCAATTTCAAAAGACTCTTTTAATTTTTTTCCATTTGTTTGTTTGGTGAGAAAATAATTATATAACTACTTTCTATAATAATCCTTTTTACCTTAATTTAGTTAAAGATTTCAGTTATAAAAAAAACATATATTTATAGTAACCTGATTAGCTACGTATCATTATTGTCGTAACTACCCATATGTTTAAGAGATAATTTCCTTACCTCCTTGACTTTTCATGTAAACTCAAAGACTTTTCTCAATTTTAGAAATATCATTAACCTCTTCTAACATTATAAAATCTGCGTTATAATTAAAAATAGTGCTTTGAGTACAAAGTCTGTATACTAACTTTGCATTTCAAGTTAATATTACATCAAGTAAATAGTAAGATAAATATACAAAAATTAAAGCAATAAATACTGATTTATTTAACTTACCATTCACTTGATGCCACATCAACTTGAGATATAAAGTTAGAATACAAATTTGGAATATAAACTTTATATTTATAGCACTACTCTATATTTAATGGTTGAATTGATCTGAAATCTCATTCACCCCCTTAATTTTTGTAGAAATTATAGAGATTTTTCATGTCATTAGTGCTTTTCCCAAAAGTTAAGAGGAGGTTTTTGATTTTAGGTCAAAGGTCAGTGGAGGTCAAAAAATTACCCTTTTGTTAATCACCTACTAATTTTGCTTTTGTGTTAGAATTTTAGTTAAGTTTGGACTCCAAGTAATGTTGACAATCTATAAGAAATATCAATGAATGTGTTGACAAAAGGCAAAAATTTTGTTGACATAGAGAGTAGTGAGGCAGGTTTTAAATAGAGAAAGTGATGAGAAGGTAAACGGTTGTCCAATGCTCTTTTCATGCTTTCATCAATTTTTAATTAATCATACAAATGTCATGGTATTGGTACTCTCTATTTTTTAGTTCAGATAGCAAGAGAAACTCAAATTTTGATCTTCTCCTTATGCCCAATAATTCATATAGTTAATACCTATATAATAATTTTATATGTTAGAAATTAAAATATTGAAATCATTTATCTTTACTTTACCTTTTCTTTTCTTTTTTGTTATTGTTTTGGACTTGGTTTTGGGTTTTTTAAGCATAATATTGGATTTCGTATAAAACTTTTATACACGCACGAAAATTTGTTTTAAAGTCATTAAGCGCAAGGCGTATTGAATTTAATAAACAAAAGATAGAGCAAGAATATTTTTTTTTTAAATGCGGAGTTTCGATAGCCCTTTTAACTTTTAAGAATGAAAGAGAGAATGAAGATAGAAAGAATATTCACGATAGATAGGTACGAAAATGAAAATATTCTTTTATTCGAACTTATTAAAGTCGTTGAATAAGTCAAATCAAACTTAAAAATGTGTAAGTATTGAATTTATAAATTCTAGGTAGGAGTTTTAGATCTTAAAACGTGAGAAATGCAAATATTGTTCACATTGTGATCTTTACATTGGCATTAATATTGATGAGAACATTGATTTTTAGTGGATGGTGGGTGGCAGCTTGTTCCTGAATTAATGTTGTAGTTGGAGTTGTTTAAGAGCCAATTTTTTGCCAACACCGAATTGCTTATTTAGGTGTAGATTGACAATTTTGTTTAGAATTCGAATACAATTCTTTATTTTCTAAAAGATATAAAATATAAAGGTTCAAAATATTAAGACTTAATTTTGTATACTATTTGATAGCCGTTTGTTTTTCTAATATAATGATGAAAAAAACTATCGAATTAGTATAAAAAGTATATCTTTTAACTTTTGACGCAAAATAAATATATAAAACTCTTTAAAATTACTACAAAATCTAAAAAAGTATATAATCTCTGTACTTTTCACATTTTTTAATTTGAAATTGCAAACCAAATATTCCCTAGTGTAGCTAAAGATGAAATCAAACGTGATTGTGCCCATTAACTTAACTAGTAAAATCTGTTGTAAGTGTAAAGATCTTGACTTGAGATGTCATTAAGGTAATGTTGTGACAAGACCCTTTTGTTAAGAGAAGTGTTAGTGTCTTGTACAAGAGTAAAGTTAAGGCAATTATGAACCTAATTAAAATTAAAACTAAAAACAAAGTAATTAAAGATTGGAATAAGAGGACCACAATGGTTGAAAAGTTAGCCCATGCATCACCGTCCAAGATAAAGCATAAGAGAAGAGTGGGCAAAATCCCAAGATTTCTTGCCATTGTCCACAACAAGACAAGAGCTCTGGCCACATATTTAATATTAAAAAACTTTGCATTCTAAGCTTTCAATCTTTTAGAGATCTTGTTTATTATTATTATTATTTTCTTTCGAGGGTCAAAAGTAGGTTGTGAATGCCATATTCCTTATCTCATAATCTAAGGAGAGGAAGAGTCTCTTTCTGTAAAAATTCCAACCCCATTTGGTGCTGCCCCATCAGTGCCTAAAGATTTCTTTTGTTGTGGCTTTTCATCCTTCAATGCTTATCTGCTCTCATCCTATATAAACAAGCCTAAAATACAATGAAAACCAATAATGATAAAGTTTTTACGATTATTCAGGGTTTTGAAAATTTTTAAAATATCTCGTATGTATGATCTATTAATTTTCATTTAAAGTAAACAATAAGAGAATAAAATAATTTTATAACGGTATAAATTCTGGTAAATCATATATCTAGAAGATTTGTGAAATTCACCTCATAAATAGGAACAAGTAAGAATATCAAAAAGTAACAGTAAAGAATGGAATTCACAGAACTTGCTATGTGGGGTGTCAAAATCAGGCTGGGTTGTCATGAATGGAGTGAAAGGCAAAGGTCTCTTTCTAAGCCATCTATGAGTTGGGTGGCAACAGGTTATAAGTCAACATTATTCTAATGGATAAAGAACAAGATTCCAGGGACTAGAGGCTCAGGTTCTTGCCTTTTTGCCTCACACATTTTAGTTGTAATCAGCCAAATTTCAGGTAAAGCCACCAAACATTGCCCGAACCATAAGCAAACTCATTAACTTTCGATATGCTTCCCTCCTAAAATAGTTAGTTAGCTCACTTAATGATTTTTGATTTTGTGAATTTGAAGTTAATTTTTTATTAAAAGAAATAACCAAATCTATGCGATTGTATTAGAAATAGCATGTTCGAGCATAAATGTGATTGTCTTGTCAAATCATCGATTTATCGGTACTTTAAGGATCTGATCGATAGTTAGGCAATCAAAATTTATTAAGATTATGACTAATTTTCGATCAAACCTCTTTTGAATTATGTTATTTTCACACTTTACCCGAATATTTTTCATAAAGTATTTTTAAAGTTTTTGCGAGTGTCTCTGTCTATAGTTGATTAATAATAATGAGCAATTTCAACAGTTAATTAATATCAAATCACCTGCAATGACCACCATTATCTTTGATAATTGCGGATTATCCGATTAAACTTTATATTTGATAAAATTGTTCTCCATCATCTTCAACAAACAATGATAATCACCATCCTACCAAAACATAGAAAGTAGTTTATTCCTATCTGATAAGCTGAAACAAAATTTCATCAAAGGTATGAGTTTATTATTGAAATCATCTACATAACAATGTGATTTTCAAAGTCTAACATTGGTGATCCATTTGTTTTTTTATGAGTTGAGAAAGTCATGATCATGGTAGAGATGTATTCTTACTTGGCTATAAGCAGCAAAGGAATTGAACCAATTGCCATTTTGTTTCTAGCAAACAAAGCCGACACAGGACAACCTCATATGATACGCCAACTATTCATAGTGTTTTGTAAAGCATTCTTTCTTTCTCTCTTTCTGTCTTTATGTTGTTTAAAGTACTAACTGGACAACTCTCTTAGATAGATGATGATCATGGGATTAATTTTTTTTTTTTTAAAGAACATGTAAAGGATTTGATAATAATAATAATGAGTGGATTAATGTTACAGGGTAGTGGCGAAGAGTTGGGAATTATTTTTTAGGACAAAAGTGAATGACATTTCAACAGCAAAATCAAGTCCCACCCTCCTTGATGGTTGTAATTGATGAGGTGATTAGTGGAAATGATGTGACAATCAAATCTAATCACTTGACTTTAAGCTAGTGGATGGGGCTACCCTCATCGCAACTTGATTAATTTGCTTTGCCGACATCAAGATTTATACGTACTTTAAGAGAAGCCCACTAAGTTGGTTGGGTTAGTTCATGCATCAAAAGCTTGTGGGCATGTCCAGTAAGACAACTGGACTTCATTAACTTTAAAATTATTTTAAAAATAATAATAAATAAATCCTTCTTGAGATTTCATCGAATATACTATTAATTAACATAAAATTTGTCATCGGTGTCTATACTGAAGGATTTGCTTATATTTGAAGTAAAATTAGGAGATAAATGAAAAAAATTTGAGAATATAATTATGAGGTTTAATAATAGTCCATGCTTAAGAATGGTAATGGCAAACATGAGAATCACTCTTATAACCTTATAATTATTTATTGATGTGAGTTTTTAAAGATTATTTAAGGTTGGATGCGATGAGCCTAGGGGGTTGGTTATTTCACGTTGAAAGCAAAAATAATAATAAACGAAAGAAAGAAAGACTATTAACCTTAAAATACTCTCCACACAGCTGTATAAGGTATTTTTTTTATTATTATAATATCTTCAAATAAAATTAGTTATACCGGCACGCAAAACACAAATAAAAAATAAAATCGTCTATGCACCCACCTCACATAAACCTATCCCGTCTGTCATAAATGATGACCCTTGTGTTTTTTTTTCTTTTTTGGTTTCATATCTTGAGGGGGCTATCATTTATTTATTGCACGATCAAGCTTAAAAAATACTATAATGCGGGGCTTCATTTAATCAATTATGTTATTCTGTAATTAGTTACCTCTTTAGTCGTTTTAAGCCACTTCTTTTTCGTGATCTTTCATTTATCAACGAGCCACCACTTGGTTTTATAAAAAGTTTCACGTAAGGCTCTATCCATCTAGAGGTGTAGATTTAGACCACGAATTTTATACTCCATACCAATATGAAGATTTCTTAAAATCATCATCAGCTGCTCTAAAACTCCATCAAAAAGTTAAACTAGGCAAGAGGAAATCGATAAAAATGAGGCTGATGAAGCTTTATTTCCTTCCACTGGAGGCTGCCATCACCATATGAAGATAACCAAAAGCTTTTGATGGTTAATAAGATAAGGATTTCGTGAGATGAGAGGTCGGAAGCAATACCAAACGCATTTCCACATTTCTAAGAAGCTAAAAAGTTTATCAGAGACAAAGACACTCAAATGAGGAACAGAAAGATGCAAATTGCATACTGATAGCGATACTGCCATAATACAAAACGTTAACATCAACAGAATATGCGAGACAACCGACTTCAGATAATAGAATTTAGAAGGAAATCAAATCCATAACAGATAGGTATCAATAACACACTACTACTTCCAAGCATCTATCATCATATCCCTTGTATCGTAAAGCAGCTCTTCCACCACGTCCACTCCTAGTAAGTAATCCATTTAACTCAGGTGAAAGAAAACCCAACCCTATGCAAAACCAAGATTCTTCGTTCACATTCGAAGCCAGTACAGACATGCCACCCTATATACTCCCCCTTCACATGTGCTCCATTCCTTCCTCTTCCTCATCTTCATATTCACCTTCTTCATCAGCAGTAGCATCCTGGTATTGTTGATACTCAGACACCAGATCGTTCATGTTGCTCTCAGCTTCAGTGAACTCCATTTCATCCATTCCCTCCCCAGTGTACCAGTGCAAGAAAGCCTTCCTCCTGAACATGGCAGTAAACTGCTCACTAACTCTTCTGAACATCTCCTGGATAGAAGTTGAGTTCCCAATGAAGGTGGATGCCATGGAGAGCCCCCTGGGTGGAATGTCACAAACACTGGACTTCACATTGTTTGGAATCCACTCCACAAAGTAGGAAGAGTTCTTGTTTTGAACATTTATCATCTGCTCATCAACTTCCTTGGTGCTCATTTTGCCCCTGAACATGGCAGAAGCAGTGAGGTAGCGACCGTGCCTTGGGTCAGCAGCACACATCATGTTTTTAGCATCCCACATTTGTTGGGTCAGTTCTGGGACTGTTAGAGCTCGGTACTGCTGAGAACCACGAGATGTCAGAGGAGCAAACCCTACCATGAAAAAGTGGAGACGAGGGAAGGGGATCAGGTTCACAGCAAGTTTCCGAAGGTCAGAGTTAAGTTGACCGGGGAACCTCAGGCAGCAAGTGACCCCGCTCATGGTCGCAGATATTAAGTGGTTCAGGTCACCAACTGCATAAAGTATCAAAACAAATGAGTCCACAATTAGAGTGATACAACATTTTCCTTCAAAAACCTAATATTGCCCAAATGTAAATTATTAAGTCAAAGGTAAAATAAATCATATCGAACTAAGAATATTCTACATTTAAGCCCTTTCAATTTTTGGATGAAGCTTGCTGAAATTGTTGAAGAACAAATACAAACTTTATAGTAATTAACATCAAAATTCATCATGCAGGTTCCAAATTCCAAATACATTAATCTGACATACTAAGGTTCACCATATCACTAGCAACACTATATTGGTAGTCATTTTGGGTTTCCCATTATTTACTGCCAATATGTAGACAACAATCATTTTAAGATGCGAAAAAGATTGGCCAAAGAAATTTATGATTACAAAACAGGACCCACAATTTGATTAATTCTTTATGCATGACAACCCAAAATACAGACAATGTGGTCCCATTTGATCACATGTGCATGACAATCCAAAAGTAAATACATAAATCTATGAAAACGCAGTCCCCACTCCAAAATTATGGCCCTAATCGCACTTAAGAAATGCAAAATAAAAGAGATAAGAACTATCAAAACATATTTCCTCATTCCATGCCACAATCAGAGGTCCCCCACATTATGCAACCTTTGGTAAGAAATCTCTATAATAAAATTTCATTTGGGCCGCTAGAAATTGACATGCAAACTCACAAATTAACAAAATAATAGTAGAAAATCAAAAACCAAATGCTTGATCAAAGCACAAAATATCAAACAGACAAAAAATACAAGTGTACTTGGGAAAATTTACTCTGTTTCTTCTAATTCATAAAAGTGCACATTTATATTTCAACAACTACCCTTTTTCATGTGCTTCTTTTCCAATGTCATTTTTCCTAAGATAAATGCATGGATAATATGAAAAAGGAAATAATTCAGAGTTACATACAGCTTGGTGTAGTCAATTTAAGAGTCCTGAAGCAGATGTCATATAAAGCCTCATTATCCAGGACCATGCACTCATCTGCATTCTCAACGAGCTGGTGAACAGAAAGGGTCGCATTGTATGGTTCAACAACTGTATCTGAGACCTTTGGAGAAGGGAACACAGAGAATGTGAGCATCATTCTGTCAGGATACTCCTCACGAATTTTAGAGATCAACAAGGTACCCATTCCAGAACCCGTTCCTCCACCCAATGAGTGGCAGACTTGAAAACCTGCATAAAAGAAAGTAACAGTTGCATAACTTTTCCACTGTTAATGGCTCAAAATAGCTTGGTTCCTTGTATCACACCCACAAATGCAAAGTCAACTTTTACACACCAGCTTGAACCACATTGCTTCTCAACACACAAATTGAATGTACATAAACCAGTCAAAACTCTAATCAAAATCATACCTTGGAGACAGTCGCAGTTCTCAGCCTCTTTTCTCACAACATCAAGAACTGCATCAATAAGCTCTGCTCCCTCAGTGTAGTGTCCCTTGGCCCAGTTGTTTCCAGCCCCAGATTGTCCAAACACAAAATTATCAGGCCTGAAGATCTGTCCATATGGACCAGTTCGTACACTGTCCATGGTGCCAGGCTCCAAGTCCATGAGCACCGCACGAGGAACAAAACGTCCACAGGAGGCCTCATTGTAGTAAACATTCACACGCTCCAACTGCAGATCCGATGTCCCAATATACCTTCCAGTTGGGTCAATGCCGTGCTCATCGCATACAACCTCCCAGAACTTGGAACCAATCTGGTTACCACATTGACCACCCTGAACGTGGAGGATCTCTCTCATTTTCTCTGAATTAAAGAAAAAAATTGTTAACAATTGGATTAATAGACATGATTATGACAACTATTTTAGCTTTTGCAAGATCCAGAAATGAACCACACATGAAATCATAAAAAACTTAAACGTAAAATATATCCTAACTTTTCAATCAAGAAATCGTAGTACTTGCAATTTGATCAAAATCAAAGCTCAGGTTCCACAAGCATATTGCAAAAGAATATAAGAACTTAAATTAAGTTAAAACAATTCAAATTTATGAAATTCAAGCCATAGCAACAATCTCACAATTTAAA
The DNA here is from genome assembly GCA_026225775.1 of Bursera palmeri. NCBI lineage: Eukaryota > Viridiplantae > Streptophyta > Magnoliopsida > Sapindales > Burseraceae > Bursera > Bursera palmeri. Next base: position 7,273 of record JANKKB010030094.1, on the reverse strand, counting down.
TCCAATTTTTCTAATCAAATTCCAAAAACATGACATAAAAGTTCAAGATCTTAAGTCTCCAGCCATTTTTCACTATCAAAATCCAAAAAAAAAAAACGCAATCGAAGTGATCAACTAAGTAAAAGCATTACAAATCTTGAACAACTTGCAGATCCTGTTAAAAACGTCACCGAATGCAATGTACTTAAATCAATTACTACTACTGCCTAGAACAAATAAAAACAGATCTAGTAACTTTTTACTGCAAGAAAATACAAATGTCAAGAAATTTCAGCAATCGAAACTTCACAGAATAACAATCAACGCAATTTCAGAATCAACTCTTCGTATCAATAAAATTCAACGAATATTTACTAAACTAGACTTCATACTTAACTAACATTCAGTGATCCATCAAACCACAAAAACTTTCACAAAATCACAAACAATTACAGCAAATTATCAAAAAAAAAAACCTCGAATCACAAAAATTAATGCCAAAAATAGGTAAAAATTTAGTCTATTCATAGATCTAACAACATACCAGAACAATCTAATAATACCGAACAAGAAACAGAGTAGACACATACAAATTCAGCACAAATTGATCAACAATCGTATATCTAAAAAGCAAGGTCGGTGATAGATTCATTTACCTGAGTAGACTGATTGATAGCTTCGAGAAGAGAGAGAGAAAAATCGAAACTGAAATTATATTTGTGAGGAAATGAACCCTAGAGAGTTGTATGTATATAAGGAGAGTAGAGAGTTAAGAGTGAGATCTGACGGTCCGTGGTTGTTCCCTCCTTTTTTTCGAAGGGCCGTTGGATGTCGTTGGATGGACCTAATGAACGGCCAGGATGGGTGTTTGTCTGTTTGTGATTAATTGAGGTTATGTTTTTAAAAAAATTGGCGGAGACTCAGATACTAATATGCCCTCAATTAAATGACGAGAATGTCCTTTGACACAAGTTTGAAAAAAATCTGACGTATGTTTTCTGTAGAGGAGTCGGTGGGGTTTGCTGCTGTGGATCCTTCTTTATCATATTTTTCATATTCAACCTATAGGCAATTGCCAGCCCTTCCCGTCTACCACTTAACCAATATTAACTTTTTTATTTTATTTTTTGAGCCGCACACTTAAACGTATTCTTTACGGTCTGTGTAATTAAAATAAAATTAATTTTTATTTCATAAATTATGCCATTAAAATAATAATTTTAATTAAAAAACTGATTTATAAAAAATAATATTAAATATATAGGTTATTAGCTTTATTTATTTAAATTATAGCCTCTACAACAAATCAACCTCCTAAAACAATTTGAATTTTATTTTGAATAATATATTTATAATAAAAGAATGTTAAACCTATGGATTTAATTTGAAAACTTATGAATTTTAAGCATTTAAATTAAACCTCAACAATGTTAGTGTGAATATTATTCAATAATTATTTTTCTATCAACATAAAAACAAATAATAATAATAATAATAAAAGTGTTCATGTTTGATCATTTTATCTATGTTGAGTGTAATCTATGATAGGTGAGTCACCGGAAAAAAATTTATGCACCTCTAGTTTTGACTTCAATAATTTAGTCACTCCACTTGTTTATTTAGTAACACGTAACCTCCATTTTAACACTTTCATTTGAAATGAGTCATATGGAACACAGATTTTTGAGCTAATGATTATTATGCTCTTTGTGCCTTATATGTCCTAATACTTTAACAAAATTTTTAGTAACACTTAACCCCTGCTTATATGTATCTAAAAAATTAGTATAATATTTTAATAGATTTTTCTTATTATAAAATTACATTTTTTTTCTTATCATAATAAGACAAATCTATGAAATGTTATACCTATTTCTTAACTTATTTTTAATTTCATATATAAGAAAATGTTATTTTATAATAAGTTATATATAAGTGGGGGTTAGGTGTTATTAAAAATTATATTAAAATATTAGGACATATAAGGTACGAAAGGTATAATAGTTATTAACTAAAAAATACGTGTTCAAAATAACTCCTCTAAAATGAAAGTGTTAAAGTAAGGGTTAGGTGTTACTAAAAAAACGAATGTGGTGGCAGTGTTACTTAGACCAAAACTAGATGGTGTTTATGTCTTTTTCTCTGAGTTAGCGACCAAAGCCCTAATGAATAGAGATCATAACCATAACAATCCCTTGTATGTACATAAGCATATTTAATTGTTTCAAAAAATAATTATATTACTATATTAAACTAAATTTATGTTAAAAATTTGAATTATTATTTTACATTTTAAGTATATTGTTTATTAGTAATAATTAATGGAATAATATCAAATAGTACCTTTGTGTTTTGGCCTAATCTCAAATAAAAAGTAAGTTTACCATTTTCATCAACTAAACCCCTGAGGTTTGCTTTTTTTAATCAACTGTTAATTTTAACCCTTAAAAATATATATTTACTATTACTGAAATTTTTTTTCTTAATTTTAAAAAATAAAAATAAAAAAAGTATAAATTTATTTATTATGGGAGTATAATTTGTTTATTTTTTATTTATTCTTTTTTTGTGTTAAAATTAAAGAAATAAATTTTAGTTGAGACAAATATATATTTTTTGGGGTTAAAATTAACAGTTGATTAAAAAAAGTAAATATCAGGAGTCTAATTGATGAAAATAGTAAATTTATTTTCTACTTGATATTAGGTTAAGACATAAAGATACTATTTGATATTATCCTAATAATTAATTATATAATTAAAATAATGGACAAGATAAGTTGACTAACAATATTTGCAATGGAAGGATAGTTACTGATTGATTTCCTGAAAGGCAGGGGAGATATCGAAAAAAAATCATAAAATCTGTCCGCAAGTGAAATTAGTCCAAGGGTAGCGAGTGAAATTAACCCATTTATAAAATTAATAAATCGTTTAAAGTTGAAATTTTACCATACAAGCGTAGCACATTTAACTTATTTCACGTCATGAACACCATTTTACATGAGGAGGGGTACACAAGTCATTTAATATCATTGCAAGACGTGGGGTCCAGGGTAGAATGGTCAACAAAATCGGCTAAAAAATTTTGTCGCATTATGTACTTTTGACATATCACCTCACACAAATATTTATAGCTTCTGTTGCCAACAAATGAAATATGAACCAGCAGCTCACAGCGCGTGACACCAACGGTCTTGGTTATTTGATGACGTGGATAGTGTCATCTTTTAACTGGGCGATGTATTCCACGTGTGGGATTGGGTCTTTGGTAGCGAAAAACAGACAAAATTGGTCCAAGAATTTGCAGCAGCTCACATGAGATAAGGCTCGACGACATGTGACCTGCCACTGCTGCCAGCCAAGCCTTGATCTAGGGTTAAATTATAACTCTGGTTAATTTTTAACTGTAGACTATGGTTAATTGTGTGGAAATGGAATCAGATTTAGATCTGTTCTGGGAGTGATTGCTTGCTTGCTTAGGTTGGAGTTTAAGCATCTTAGCATGTAGTAGTTAACTGCTCATCCATAGAAAATTGGATAAATGATTAAACAATAATGATGGTGGTGATGACAAATCAACGGGGTTTTAAAAGGACAAGTGTCAATCATTGCATGTATTTTATACGTAACTTGTGACCTTGTACATGTAGAGGATGTATAAAAGTTTCTCTTTAAATTGATATTAAAAGTAATAAGTGAGACCCATAATATAATCGACTATAATTATTTGTTATGTTTGTTCATTATAACTAAATTAGTCATAATCAAATCTATTTGATTAAGTATACTATAATGTATGCATATTATATATAGAGTAGGGTTACCTAAAGAGACCAATAAAGCATGTGTACGTACTCTAATATAATTATGAAAAAACTCTAATAAAAAGGTTTGAGTTGGGTGGGAATTGTGACAATTGCTTTGTTTATTCTAGGAATTAGGAGCAGCTAAATGGTTGAGTTATCTTTATCTTGTTCCCTCACCAACTCAAATTTCTAAAACTATATCAAATCACAAACCGAACAATCATTCGTACCCAAAAATTGGTTGAGTGAAGCCCAACCCAAGTTATGATAGCACAGTAATGCAAATTGAATAGCGGCCTGACAAACCCAATGGATCATTTGAACAAGTATGGGCCCTTTTTCATCTTATTTTCGTCCTTGGGCTGGAGGGCTGCAAGTTTCTTGCTTTATCTTTTTACGCATACCTATAAACTATACTTATGTAGTTTATAGACGTATATTTCAATCATATAATTTTTAATCTTTGATCAATTTTAATTTACGTGCATTATAAAAGTGAAATACAACTTAACAAAGCCTTTTGAAATAGTAAAGGTTTTGCTAAGCAATATGATATCATAACCATTCGAGCACTTGAAACTTTCTATCATATATTATCAAATACTATGCAACACTCGACACACCATGTCGAGTATTGTCGGATGGTATCATTTGACACTTGATAAAGTCTATTGAACAAAAAGGTTATGGTTTGAAACTTTTTTTGAAACAGGCTAAAAGTGAAATACACATTCTCATTTTGTTTCATTCTTAATATTGTTTCTTTAAAGAAAGAGAGGGTGCTTAGTGTTAATGCAGTTAGAGTTACCCTTATCTACGAATTTTCTTTATTTTTAAAAATAAAAGTGCTTTTCTCTAAAATAGTATTGGAAAAATAATTGCAAGAGCATATATATTTTTTAATGGAATAAATAATAGTTAGGATGACAAAAGGTAAGGCCGGGCCATTTTATTTGGTATGCTAAACAGGCCAACTAGCCAAGGCGGTCAGGCAATAGTGACAGGCCAAGTTAGGTCAGACTAAACACAAAAATTATTAGACTTGCGTCTAGCCTATGATTAATGTGGCCCACGGGGCACACAATCCAGGCCAAATTTTGGGTTAGGCCAGGTCGACCCTATAGCGGCTTGATCTTTTGCCATCACTAGTCATAACCTATTAGTATTTTCTTATTATTATTATTTATTTAAATTCTGAATATCTATGTCCATATAGTATATGTTATGTATATTTGTTTTGATACTATTATCAAATCAATATTGCATAATTTATTATACTATATTGCCCCTATCTTTTTTCTTAACAAACATAATTTAATGACAAATTTGTAATAAAACTTAAGAATGGTATTCATAAAAGTAAACAACATTAAAGATTTTTTTTTTAAAATTTGATCAGATTATGAAAAATTTTTATAATATGAACCTTTGAGCACAGTCAAATACTATCAAACATCGTCCAGTATTTGATAAAATCTATCAAATATTATTAAATAGTATCATATGATACTCGAGATAGTCTATTGGAACACAGGGTTATGATTTTAAAATTTTTTATTAAACACACATTCTCGTTTTGGTCCATTTCTGCAACTGTTTGATCAATGATGCTTAGAAATAAGCGTGTTCCAACTGGCTTCCTTGTCTTTGATTGATTTCCTCTGACTCCTTTGTCAGGTCTCTCTTCCCAAGCCAGGGTGGGTGACAACTGGCTTCCATTCCTTACTTGTGTTAGACTGGACAATCAGTTTTTCTTGCCTCTTTCCTGCCCTTTTCTTTTATGGAATGCCTTGGTTTGCCAATCCTTGTTGGTGCCAGTTACTATTCCCAGCTTTCTCAACGGGGTAAATATATAGACACCCCCAAGATTTGGTTTAAATAACAAACTCACCCTTATTATTCATGAAGTAACATAAAGACTCTTATTTTGATATTTTAAGTAACATTAAGACCCCTATTTTTATGTGTCAAGACTCCCACATTTTCCAATTCTGGGGGTGTCTATGTTACTTTATTAATAACATGGATGAGATTGTTACTTAGATCAAATTTTGGGGGTGTCTAGTATTTACCCCCTTTCTCACCTGTTTCTTTGGGGCCGTAAATGGTGTTCTTTCCCTTACCAGGCCCAATTGTTCAACTGCACTAGCGTCCCACCAATTCTTGGCTGCCACATTAGCACGTATGTGATGCATATTTCTCATAATTGGCGGGATGTAGTTTTTATATTCTTTTGATTCTCAAATTTATTAAAGTTAAAATGGGGATATTGAGTTCCATCCTCCTCTAGATCAATTATGATGCTTGGGCTTCTCCGTAAGTCCATAGATGAGAAACAATTGAAGATGATGGGCTATTGGTGTGGCTTAAACTCTTAAGGTACAAGTGTGAGATAGTTTTCTAACTTACTAGTGCCGCAATGGCAAAGCACTTAGAAAATTAATTAACCCATCATTAAGAGTTGAGTGTAGGTGACGGTGAGGGTGAGGGTGAGGGAGAGGCTGTGGCCCTCGCCCATGATTGTTGCAAGAGACAATGAGAAAAGAAAAGAAAAGAAAAGAAAAGCATCTTATTTGGAGGCTTAGCTTGCCAAGGTAAACAAGGGGTGAAATTGGAGTCAATGATTATTGTGGTTTTGTGGCCAAACTCATTGCTTAATTAGCGGAGGTTGTGGTTGTTAATCAACCGAAACATGACTTGGAATACAAGCCCTCTATTTCTAATCCAATAATATACGGCTTTGTATTTGCAATTTAGTGAATCTATTATAAATATAAAATATAAAGTTTATCTTTTTCGTACATCATCACTTATAACTAACGTATATAATGCCTAGACATTAATCATGACATATCCTCCATTTTGTCTCCTTTTCGGATAAAATAAAGGGTAATACCTAATTATTATTATTATTATTATTGTTATTTAAGATTCAACTTAATTTACAAGTAAATTATCCAATCTTGAAAATAGTAGGAAAACTTTTGACTTCCTCAAAGTAAAAACTGATTCAAAGTTTTGGTGGGTCGTTTCCCTTTTGCACGATAGCATGGCAAAATGAGTAACATTGACTAGAATATATGCCATAAGGCAGCATCTTCGGTACCACAATGGGCCAATGCCATCTTCGATACGTTGGGACTTACACATGCAGCTTGGATTTGGACCCTACCATGTGCTTGTGTTGAAGATTGTGAATGCTTCATGCATTTGGCTTGCCACAAGATGAAAGCATTCCTCTTACTAAGAAAAAAAGTTACAGCTCAACGGACTTCCAACCCCCCAATAATTGCCTTTAAGACCAAAAAAGGTAAAGGAAGATGATAGGGACTTGTAGACTTGTAGACAACCAAGTACTTAATTTTAAAGTGTTTCCATTTCATTGTCTTTGAGTTGGATTTAACTCGGGGAAACGACAATAATCCCCCAATTAAATTTGAAGAAAACACTTAGCCCCACACTTTTACTAAACTAACACTTACCCCC